>CAIGRT010179196.1:0-26891 GCA_903798405.1 Fraxinus platypoda
GTGAACGAAGTTAAACTAACTAGGCTTAAGATCAAAATATACGAATAACATTATTTAATATTCTATTAATTTCATATGCAAGAATCAAAAGGCCTACTATTGTCTATGATTTTTGGGTTTATTTATTTGCATTAATTGAAGCAGACTAGATTCATATTTTTATATTCGTTTGGCTATAAAACTTGTATTCGATCATGAAAGTTTTCAAGTCTAAAAAACTTGACATATCTCTTAACCAATTAGGTGGTTTGTCCATTCTAATGTACACGAAAGAAAAGATTGAAGCATATACAATTGCTCTCCTTATAGTTAAAATAAAGTAATAAGATTTTTAGTTATTAACTTTGTTTTCATAATAAATAATTTATAGATTTTATATTCAATTATTATATTGTTTTCAAATTGGCAAAATATATGTGATCATATCATAAAAGCTAATATACCTAAAATGTAAAGAAATGATCGCCTCTCCTCTTAAAAATGAAAATTTTATATAATTTGAATGATAAAATCTAGACATCACCATTCACCAAACACCTTATTATAAGGGAAAGGAAACGATGGCTAAGATCAAAGACAAGTAAAAAGTGCCACGATATAATAGACTAGTAGTGGGCTTAGGTTGGCTCACTGACCAAGGATCTAGGCTTGCTCGGGCTATGGATGCAGCATGTGAAGGATCGAGCCGAGCCTTTTTTTTTTTTTTTTAAATTTGTTTTAGAAAAATAGAATTTACGTAAAATTATAAAAATAAATTAAATATCATAAGAGCTCGCCAATCAAAAATCGAGCTCGACTAAGCTTTATCTCAATTTGATGCAAACCCTAGTCGTCGGATCATTGAATCGACTAGCAGCTCGAACCCATTGCCAACTATAGGAGGTAATAAAAATAGGGGAGGGACAAAAAGGTGGGAAAAAGTAAAGTAAATCCCACTTTCCTTGTTTTGGTGGGATGAAAATGGATTGGTTGGAAGGAAGAAAATGTTTTGGATAAGAGAAGAGAGACTAAGAGGTTCAATTCACATGTCTTCTATTTTATGTACCCAATTTGTACCTCTTTCACCCCTCCTTTCTTTTTCTCACTTTCAACCCTCCAATTTGCCAGCCCATCAACTCCCCACACCTGCTCACATGCATCGCATCCCACCTCACGTGCCCCAGATAGACATTGAGCCCCTCTTCGGCGCGGCTGGCTTAATTGGCGCGGCTAGGCCAACTTTTAGTGTTAATTTTGAAAAACCTAATTGAAAATAGTTTAAAATAAGCTTTTTGGGAAATTAATATTTATGTCTACTTTTTACTAGTTTAATTAAAAGAATGAAGCAAGGAATTTGGCCGTACCAACTACCGAAGGTGAAAGTAGGAAGATAAGATTGCCACTAATCTTAAATAAGATATAATAGATTATCGTTCGTATCGATTCATATTTCATTGCATTTATTGTACAGATATAGAAATATAACAATATTAATAAATTCTGTAATTATGTTAGGTGTCTCGAGTTGGTTATTTAAAGATGAATATTGATGCTACAATAACAAGAAGAGCAAGAACAAATTATGTCACTATATTAAATTGGGATCATTGTGATGTTACTAAAAAAAAATGTCAGTCAGAAAACTTTAAATGAAAGATGAAGAAGTAATGATTTTCTTTGTGCACTAAATGCGCATCTCTTGCTAAACTACTTTTTTTTTTTTTTTAAAATGTAAATTATGATTCTTGTTGCTATACTTCACGTAATGGAATAAGATAATATACATATTCACATCTTATGACTTCATAAAATCGAGCGCTAGAGTTTGGATTGATTATATTTTAGAAATTTTTACCATTTGTCTTTCTTCGCTATGCTATTTGAATTGACGAAATTATGAATTAACCTACTTTATTATTAATTATTTGAATTAATTAATTATCTTGTCAAAAAAAATATCAACTTATGAATGAGCAAAGCTTGAATATTCAAACCCCCCTCCCCCCAACAGTCCAACCCAACCTCATCTACCCCCTTACCTAGCCATCTAAACTAAAAGGCTTGTAGATAAATTGATTGATTGACATAAAAAGAAAACAAAAAAAATAAAAAAATCTTCCTCTAGAATAATGTAAGAAAATGAAATATAAGACCTCAATCAACAAGAATCCTCATCTTCTTGCCAAAATTCAACATGCCAACTGACACCACCCTCACAATCAATGACCTCCTGCCGGAAGCCATCCTCTCCAACATAATCGCCGCCGTGTCGGATGTTCGCAGCCGCAACTCTGTCGCCTTAGTCTGCCACAAATGGCGCATCTTCGAACGCGCCACCCGCACCACCCTCACCCTCCGTGGCAACATCAGGGACCTTTACCTATTCATGGTCCCTACCTGCTTCCGATCCATAACCCACCTCGATTTATCACTTCTCTCCCCCTGGGGCCACTCCCTCACCTCCTCCTCCGCCGCTTCCATCACCGACCAAGCAATAATCGCCGACTACCTGCGCCATGCCTTCCCTGACGTTACTTCCCTTACGCTCTACGCCCGCAATTTATCGAATTTACAGCTGCTGGCTCCACTGTGGCCTAATTTGAAGCAAGTGAAGCTCGTGAGGTGGCACCAGAGGCCCCAATTAGCCACCACTGGTGAAGAACTCGAAATTTTGTTTCAACAATGTAAGAGCCTTTGTTCTCTTGATATTTCATCGTTTTATTGCTGGACAGATGATGTTCTTGTAGCACTGGAATCGAACCCATTAGTTTCGTTGAACCTCACTTGCTTGAATCTATTGAACCCATCATTTTCTGAGGGGTTTAAGTCTGATGAGATTAGGGAAATCACAAAAGCTTGTCCCAATGTGAAAGAATTTCGCGCGGCGTGTACGTTTGATCCGCGGTACATTGGGTTTGTTGGAAATGAGGCTCTTGTTTCAATAGCAACGAATTGTCCTAAATTGGCAATCCTTCATCTAGCGGATACCAAGGCCTTGTCGAATTTGAGGGGAGATCCTGAACACGAGGGGTTTACGCAAGAAGATGCGAGGATTAGTGTTCTGACTTTGATTGAAGTGTTTTCTGGGCTTCCATTGCTGGAAGAGCTTGTTTTGGATTTCTGTAACAATGTTAGGGATAGTGGTCCTGCATTAGAGGTGCTAAATTCGAAATGCCCCAAGTTGAGGCACCTAAAGTTGGGGCAGTTTCATGGGATTTCAATGCCGGTTGAGTCGAGGTTGGATGGAGTTGCACTGTGTGAAAGGCTTGAATCCTTGTCGATTAGGAACGTGGGTGACTTGGATGATATGGGATTGATTGCCATTGCGCGGGGGTGTTGTAGATTGGCCAAGTTTGAAATTCAGGGCTGCAAGAAGATTACGATGAGAGGAATGAGGACTTTTGTGCATCTGCTACAACGAACATTGGTCGAGGTTAAGATCTCATGCTGCAAAAACCTTGGGGCATCATCTTCTTTGAAAGCATTGGAGCCAATACAGAGTAGGATTCGAAGGCTTCATATAGATTGTGTTTGGGATTGCGCCGAAGAGCTTCAACATCTTGATGCAATTGAAGGCAAGTTTGACCTCAACAAATTGGATCAAGGTGAGATGTTATTTCAATCTTTTGGACATACAAAATACTTGAGAACCGATGATGGTGATTATGGTGGCAATAGCAAAAGGTGCAAGTACTCGGATGATCTGAATTGCTCTTATGCCGGTTTGGATGTCAATGACAATGTCTACTACAACGGGTGCAAGAATTTGTATGATCTGAATTGCTCTTATGACGAGATGGATGTCAATAACAATGGCTATGACAACGGCAATGGATTTGGTGAAAAGACGTGGGATAGTTTGCAATCTCTTTCGCTCTGGATCGCTGTAGGTCAGCTTTTGACTCCTCTGGCGTCTGCAGGACTCGAGAGTTGTCCCAATCTGGAGGAGATAAGGATCAAGGTTGAAGGAGATTGTAGGGAAATGTCGAAGCCCTCTAAACGTGAATTTGGATTGAGCATCCTTGGGAATTACCTGAATCTATCAAAGATGCATTTGGATTGCGGGGAAATCATTGGCTATGCACACACCGCACCTTCTGGGCAGATGGATTTGAGCCTTTGGGAACGGTTTTATCTCTTTGGTATTGGAGATTTGAGTCTCAGGGAACTGGATTACTGGCTCCCACAAGATAGGGATGTTAACCAAAGGAGTCTATCTCTTCCAGCAGCCGGACTACTTGGAGAATGTTTAGACCTTCGGAAGCTTTTTATACACGGGACGGCTCACGAACATTTCATTATGTTTCTAGTGAGAATCCTTGGACTAAGAGATGTTCAGTTGAGAGAAGACTATTATCCAGCACCAGAGAGTGATATGAGCACAGAGATGAGGGCAGACTCATGCAGTCGCTTTGAGGCTGCTCTAAATATGCGCCCGATTCCTGATTGATGCAAAGGACATTAAGGAACCCAAGTCTCGCAACTTTCTTCCAGTTTTCTGTTATTTTGCTTTACCGGCATTTTACAACTTTGAAGGTGAAATTTTGTTATATTCCAAATTTGACAATATTAGTCGTGCAATGTGCCTCTACTAAAACATGACAGCAGGAAGTCCATTTTTCTTTTATTTCACAAAAAGGATGATCGTTTTTCCCCATTTGTACTGATGGGGGAACAGGAAAATCACACAAAAGTTTACAATTTGAGCCGGAAATGAGTTGTTTGTATACCTCAACTATGTTATTTTTCTATACAAATGAACAAAGCTGCGTTAGGAAAGTGATAACTCGCAGTCTAGTAATCGGGGAAGAATTTCCTCACAACTTGGTCGTCCATCTGGTTCCGCCCAACAATCTGCAACCACGAGATTATACCATCATGCCCTAGAGCAAATATGAAGTTTCGGTAGTCCTTGCATAATTACAAGATTCTAAAACACATACCTGCAATTAACCTACCCAAGGGTCCTTCAGGTATCTCCAACCGTGACCCTTCATTTGCTACGGCATAAACAACCTGAATAGACGACGGGATTTGGAATATTAAGCACTCTCATCAAGAACCATTATATAAAATGCATGTACAGAAAGTCATGTGTACCCGCTCTGGTGGTATGCCATCCCATGGTTTATTTAGGGTGCATAGTTCCCACATTATAACTCCGAGGCTGAAAATGTCACATTTTACAGTGAAGGGTTCATTGCGTATAAGTTCTGGAGCCATCCATTCTGGTGTCCCTGCTGATGAGGAGTCCCTCATGGTTGTGTCTGTCATTATCCTTGAGAGCCCAAAGTCGCAGATTTTAACTGTCCAGTGCTTGTTGACGAGGCAATTTGCAGTTTTAAGATCACGGTGGACAATGTTCATGCGGTGTATACACATCAAACCTCTAAGTTGCCAACAGAAAACAAACATTGAGTTTATAGTTATCCATCTATACCATGGTTTTCTTTCATTCAAAACACATTCTCACTATTCAAGAACTGAAAACATACTAGAGACTAGTAAATAATCAATTCAATTTGCAGGAGCGAATCAGTAGATATTTGAATTTCCCAAGAATACAGTGAGTATTTATGTCAATGCATTAAATTGAAAATTACTCCGGTAGTTTTTGAGGACATGTCATTTTGGCAGTGTAGTGAACTACGGATTTTGGGCTTTACGGTACAGTTATTTATATGCATGTCCATTATATTGAAAACTATAAGTTCTGATAAAAAGCACCGTGTAGGCAAAATAATTTAAAGAAGAAAATTATGTTTTGCTACGTGTTACTTTAATGTGATATCCAACACACATTAAGAAAATGTTAAATCAACGCACTTGAATTGTATATTCAATATAGCAGAATAACCCCTCATCGGGTTCACTCAAGCAAGCAGTGTTGCATTCAATTGTTTTTTCAGCCAGTCTATTGTACTAGTTCCTCGTGCTCCTTTCGTTCATGCAGAGCCAATTGATATTTCAGAGATTTGGTTCACCAGAAAGATCGTCCCCCTTGGACGGATTACGTCACTCTAACTCGCTTAATGTAATTGTAATTAATTAATTAATTATCGGAGGCTTTAATTCTGTGGGGAAGGTCTCACCAAATGCCACGATGCGAGTGTATGATCTAAACCATCCTTCACTTTGATTTTCTCTCTGTTCTTTGTAGGAGTTTCAAGAAATTTAAGCCCATTTTTTTAGGAAGATAAACCACTCTGTTCATATAATGTTTTGACTGTACCCTCTGCTCAGAATGAAGCCTTACACAAATGCAAGGTACCAGCTAAAATTTCACCTAAAGATTGAGGTAAATTCGGAAATCAAATATTGGAGTCATACTCCAGGAACTATCATTAAAAGGTTGGATTCCCGGGGCCAACACAGAGTAGGTGACACATATAGTACACAAGAAAATTCAAGAGCAACAGCACTGTAACCGTCATGTCTCGAAACAACTGTGAACTATAAATCTTCCAAATTTCCAAGCATTGTCATTTTCACCTGTTGAAGTTTTGAGGCCTATTCTCAAATTTAGCTCCTATTTGTCCCCCATTTTTTAAAACTCGTTTTTCTTCAAACTCATTTTCAACCAGACATTTCATGAGATCCACAACTTTAATTGACTAATGAACCACAAATTTCATCTACTTTTATCAAAATTTATTAAAAATCTGATTTTTATCTTAAACCAAACAAGGGCATAATAACCGTTCACCAAAAAGTTTGAAGACAACAAATTTCCAATGATATACTAGGTTTAGCTTATATTCATCAGTTTTTCAATGTTTGAGGTGGTTTGATATATTCATCTCCTAACTATGTGATGTAACATATATTGATCATAATTCCATTTATCTGCTCAAATACATGACTTGATGTAGTAGCTAATAATCTAGTTGCTGCTGAGCTTCTTGTAGGTATTGAAGTGAAATCAACAAGCGGCGAAAAAGGATTCATGTATCTAATCCAAAATTTATTAGGAACAAAATTTTGTTTTCTTCAATGATCACTATCCTTTATACAACTTAAACTTGTGAGTCAAGAGTCTCACCTTATCCTACACGTTAAATTTACTATACTCCCCCAACCTCATGTTTTCGGTCTCTTGAATTATGTCATCTCACAATAATGAACACGCACTCCCATCTAGATGATGCAAGAATTGTCCACTACGTGTTAGTAATTTAATATTGACTATTGAGGACAAAAGGGTGTCCATATGTTCAAAGTCATTCCAAAAAAAAGGCGTTAGAAAGCGACTGGGAAGTCCTTAATTGTACTCTCTATACAGTCGCACCAAATTTTTGCCCTGTCCTCTATTTTTTTGCCGAGAGGATGTGTGAAAACAAGATGGAGAGAGTATCATTTAGGTCTTGGTGGCATATGATTTTGACATAATTAACAATTATACAATAATCCAAGAAATCATCACTGGAATATAGTTTTTGATGTATCAAAAAGTTTTAACTAACCTGCATATGTCACGCAGCATTTTAATTCTCCTCCTCCAACTCAGCTTATTCTTCTGACCACTCAGATGAATCAAATAATACAGTGATCCCATTTCCATGTATTCAGTGACCATTGACAGTTGTGGAGGCCTTGTGCAGGCACCAAGAAATAATATGACTGCAAGAAAAGCAGAAGTTAGATTGTAAACATTTAGGTTTGAATATAAACCAATGACTGATTCACCAACAAGCTAACTAGAAAACATGTAAATACTAAGCGCCCCTCTCCATGTAGAAATATAACTATGAATTACATAAAAATATTTTTCAAAGGTACATATAACATACACAAAAATAAGTTTGTTCCAACTTTCAAGTAAACATGGTTGAACATGTGATGGTATTTGTAATATTATAAATACAGGTAACTTCATTATTTTTTTCCGTGGAGTCGCATTCCTTGAGATCTTTTTGATTTTCATTTATTTCAATGATAGAGAAAGGTTGACACATTAAAATTAGACATTTGAGAAAACATTTTCAATTGCCAATGAGGCTTAGCTAAAGTGGTAAGCATTAAGTCCCTGCAACCACAACATCCAGGTTCATGCAAAACATGAAAAGTTCATAGGTTCTAAAACAATCAAGAAGATTTTTGGTCAAAAGAAAGAGTGCCTGGTGATTATAGTCAATAATTTTCTGACTTTTCTTAAAGTTTATATGCCAAGGGTATCTCGGTGGTTTTCCAGATTTGCAGTAATTCTAGATGTGTCTTGACTTGGGATTTTATTCTTATGCAAGTTTCATGTGGAACCCTGTTAAGAATTGTGGTTTCAAGAGGAGTAGTCCAAATCTTTATAAATTGGTCTATGTTTTCATCTTTATTCAATGTGGGATTTTATCCCTTAACATGTCCCCACAAGATGGTGGCTCATTTGAACAAACCAATCTTGAAATTCGTATGCTCAATTTTTTTGAGTCTTAACCTCATCGAATTGCTCGTTGGAGCTTAACGGACTCTGATACCATGTTAAGAACACAGCTGTAAATTTATAGCTAATATCCGCAACACTCTCCCTCAAGCTGGAGCATAGATGTTCTTTATGCCCAGTTTGCATACAAACTCTTCAAACTTGTGTTTGGGTACTCATTTTGTCAACATATCTGCAGTTTGTTGTCCTGTAGGGATATACACCAAACAAATAACTCCATTTTCCAATTTTTCTTTAATGGAATGCCGGTCAACCTTCACATGTTTTGTCCTATCATGATGAACAGGATTATGAGCAATATTAATTGCTGCCTTGTTGTCACAGTAAAGTTGCATAGGATTGTCTTTAATTAACTGTAGTTCTTTGAGAACACGTTTTATCCACATAAGCTCACACACTGCGTGTGCTAGTGCTCGAAACTCTGCTTCAGCAATACTTCGTGCTTCTACAGTTTGCTTCTTACTTCTCTAAGTTACAAGGTTACCCCATACCTTAGTACAATAACCCGTTGTAGACTTCATATCCACAACATTTCCAACCCCTTCTGCATCAACAAAAGCTTCTATATTCCTTTTTTTCTCCATTCTCAAAATAAAGTCATTTTCCTGGTGTTGACTTTAAGTATTAAAGTATCCGGTTTACTGCCACTAAGTGAGCTTCTCTCGGAGAGTGCATGAACTCGCTAACTAAGCTAACTGCAAAAGTGATGTCAGGTCTGGTATGGGAAATGTAGATTAATCTTCCTACCAGCCTTTAATATCTCCCCCTCTCCACAGGTGCACTATTTTCTTCAAGACCCAACTTGTTATTTGGTTCAACTGGTGTGGCAGCAGGCTTACAGTCAGTCATGCCAGTTTCCTTTAATAAATCTAGGATGTATTTTTGCTATGTAACTAGAATACCTTTAGTTCTAGCCACCTCCATTCCTAGAAAATATCGTAGCGGTCCAAGATCCTTGATTTCAAACTCCCGAGCCAATTTTATCTTTAATCCTTCCAGCTCTTCTTTGTCATCCCCCGTTAGTATAATGTCATCAACATACACGATCAAAATAGCTAACTTCCCTTTTGTAGACCGTTTGTAGAACATAGTGTAATCGGCTTGCCCCTGAGAGTATCCGCAGGTCTTCAAAACTTTTCTAAATCGGTTGAACCAGGCCCTAGAAGACTGTTTAAGACCACAAAAAAACTTTTTTAACCGACAGAATCAAGTTGGTTGAGAGACCAATCCAAATTTGCAGCAAGAGAGAGAAGAATCCTTACAGTATTCAGCTTTGCTACTGGAGCAAAAGTCTCTAGGTAGTTGACTCCGTAGGTTTGTGTGAAACCCTTCGCTACAAGTATTGCTTTATACCTATCCACACTTCCATCAGCCTTACATTTGATTGTAAATACCCATTTGTACCCTACAGTCTTCTTGTCTCTAGGCCTTCGTACAAGATCCCATGTGTTACTCTTTATTAAGGCTGCCATTTCTTCTTGAACAGCTTTCTTCCACTCATTAGATTCAAGGGCTTCATGGATTTTTTTGGAATAGTGGTATTAGATAGATTAGCTACAAAACTCCTATACTCCTTGGACAATTTTGCATATGATAGGAACTTGTAGATTGGATGTTTGGTGCAATCTCTCACTCCTTTCCGTAACGCAATAGGCAAATCTGTGGACTTCTGAACTTCGTTCTCAACATGCTTAGTAGATAGGTTATGATCCTTCCTTAGGTTAGATGTTGGTTCTGCTTGGTTTATAAGTGGCTGTACCTCTTGAGTTTTATTCTTCCGTCGTGAAGACACGAAACTCACCTACTGGTTCTTCTAAATGTGAATTAGCTTCTATCCCTCCATTCCTTGGTGACACTATTAGTTGATTGTTAGGTAGGCTAAGATGAAGGTCTGAACTAGGTGAGGAGGTATTTGGCAGATCTGAAACAAGTCTGGGATCATTTGGCAGATTGGATTCTAAACTGGAATTTTTGGTAGGCTAAGAGACTAGTGTAGGGACCTTGGTTTGGACAGGTTCTAAGGTGTCAAAATCCCAAGAATTATTCTCTCAAATTCTCCCCGTGGAGAGAATTACTTGGGTAAAAAGGCTGATTTTCAAAGAACTTAACATCCATGGTGACAAATAGTTTCTTTGTTTCAGGATTATAGCATTTGTACCCTTTCTTGGTAGGAGAATATCCTAGAAACAGGCACTTGATGGCTCTAGGGGACAGCTTTGTTCTTTGAAGACTCGGAAGATATACAAAAGCTGTAGAACCGAAAGTTTTGAGTGCAAGATTGGAGGTAACAAGGTGATTTTGTAGGTAGCTTTCAAGAAAGACAGAGATAGGTGTCTTGAATTTAAGAACTCGAGAAGGCATACGATTTATAAGATAGGATGTTGTAAGAATAGCCTCCCCCAATATACTTTTGGTACATTATTTGTGTAATGGCCCTAGCAACCTCTAAAAGGTGTCTGTTTTTACATTCTGCAACCTCATTTTGTTGTGGTGTTCCAGTGCAAGAACTTTGGTGGACAATCCCATGCTGTGACAGGTAACTTCCTAAAATGGAATTGAAATACTCAGTTCCATTATCTATGCTGAGTACACAAATTTCAATTTGAAACTGAGTCTTTACCGTGGCATGAAACTGTTTAAAGGTTTGTCAAGCTTCAAATTTTTCCTTTAAAAGGTACACCCAAGTTGTCCTAGAGTGGTCATCTATGAATGTAATGAACCATTTGGTTTTTGACAGGTTGTTAATCCTTGAGGGACCCCAAATATCACTATGTACCAAAGAAAAAGGTTGGGATGGTTTATAAGGACGAGCAAGAAATGGAACACTTGTCTGTTTAGCCATTTGACAAAACTCACAATGTAATAAACTCAACTCTTTATTTTTGAATAAGGAAGGAAACAATGTTTTTAGATATGGAAAGCTAGGGTGGCCTAATATATAATGCCACAACATTATTTCAGAAGAAACAAATTCACGTTGAGAGATTTGAGCTTGTCCTTTCACGGCCCTTTATTCTCGACATAGTACAGCCCCTCATATTCCTTCGCATTCCCAATCATCCTCCCCAAGATTGGATCCTGAAATAGACATTTAGAACCACATAATTTAGCTACACAGTTTGTGTCCTTAGTAAGTTTACTAACTGAAAGAAGATTGCACTTAAGATTTGGGACATGTAAGACTGAGACAAGAGTGAGACAATCTGATAGTATTACTGTTCCTTTTCCAGCAACAGTGGATAATGATCCATCAGCAATCCTTACTTCATAATTACCTGGAAAATGGAGTTATTTGTTTGGTGTATATCCCTACAAGACAACAAACTGCAGATATGTTGACAAAATGAGTACCCGAACACAAGTTTGAAGAGTTTGTATGCAAGCTGGGCATGAAGAACATCTATGCTCCAGCTTGAGGGGGGAATGTTGCGGATATTAGTTGTAAATTTACAACTGTGTTGACTATTTCTCTAATACCATGTTAAGAATTAGGGTTTCAAGAGGAGTAGTTCAAATCTTTATAAATTTGTCTATGTTTTCATCTTTATTCGATGTGAGATTTTATCCCTTGACAAACCCTATAAGTATCTAGGTTCAGCTTAGCATAAAATTGTTAGCCAGTTCCGACTTTAAAATCCCATTCCTTCTCACGGAGAGTTCTTCAAAGACCATAATTACTCATGTAATCTCATTGTCTTCAATGGAGTGGATCATTAAGGAGATGTGGCAGGCCCTTGTAAGGGTAAAGATCTCTACTGACTACCCTTCTACTATTTCCTTTTGTTTTCCCCTTTCATTCATCTTACTCTATGCTTCTACGGTTCTCAATTCACCACAGCTATATTCAGACTTTTCTACCTTCTCCCTTCATTATTAAAGCATACCTAGAATGAAGAAAAGAAGTACCTGCAGAACGGGCAGTAAGGCTCACCAAGTAGACAGCAAGTAACAGCTTCTCAGCCACCTAACCTTATCAAAGCACTAGTAAGCCCTTTTTATTTAATATAATAGTTATAATATCACCCTTTCCATAACATCTTAAACCAATCAATGGCAAATACTCTTAAGTAACGGCAATGGTACTGTTTTTCACACCCTGTTCAGCCACCAGAACTTCCTGTCAGGCTCTAATTTCGAACCCCAATCCTTGCCGATCAATTACCTATCCTGAACGTATAAATTACGTATGTTTTCTCTCCTTTATGGCCCATAAACAAGACCCCAAGCCACTGAAATTTCTAATCTTCGGCACTCTACTGTCAGATTTGGTTGATGAACAGAGTGATTTCTGGCACCTGTTCTACATCAACATTGAAGTCCACCTATCGGAAGTTCATTAGGGTTGAACAGTTATTTTCTGCAACTTGGGAGTTTCAATTTTTTGGTAACCACTCTAATTTGGGATTATGCTTTTATTATTTGTAATCGATACAAAAATATGGAATAAACATTGTAGAAGATGAGAACGAAACTAGGAAAATATTTTATATTATTTTTCCTTACTTCTATGTACAATGAACAAGCTCTTTTATAGTACACAAGAAATACATAAAAAAGGAAACAAATAAATCTAAAACAATCATAATATTCTATCTATAGAAACTAGAATCAGCATTAATCTCCCTCAATAAATCGTGGATTTCATCACTCCCCCTCAAGTTGGATCACAGATATTAATCATATCCAACTTGAAAATGAATTTATCGAATTTCTGTAACTCCCCCTCAAGTTGGATCATAGATATTTAATCAAATCCAACTTGAAAATGAACTCATCGAATTTGTGTCTGGGTAGTCCTTTGGTGAAGACATCTGCAATCTGTGTTTGTGTAGGAACATAAGTCATGCAAATAGTTCCTTCCTCAACATTTTCTTTAATAAAATGTCTATCCACTTCTACATGCTTAGTTCGGTCATGTTGAATTGGATTAAGAGAGATATTGATTGCTGCTTTATTATCACAGAAGAACTTGATTGGTAACTTTATAGTGACATGTAGTTCTTCCAGAAGCTTCTTCAGCCACAACCCCTCACATATTCCTTGTGCAGCAGCTCTGAATTCGGCTTCTGCACTACTTCTGGCTACTACATTCTGTTTCTTACTTCTCCATGTTGCTAAGTTTCCCCATACAAAGGTACAATAACCAATAGTAGGCCTCTGTCTTCTATCGAACCTGCCCAATCTGCGTCTGTGAAAACTTCTACTTCTTTCCTTTCGCCCCTTTTGAAGAGTAGCCCCTTTCCTGCAGACCCCTTGAGATATCTGAGAATCTTATAGACTACTTCTAGGTGACATTCCTTTGGAGAATGCATGTGTTGACTTACCAAGCTAACTGCAAATGCGATGTCAGGTCTGGTGTGTGATAGATAGATTAGTTTTCCAACCAGTCTCTGATAGCTGTCAATTTTTACTGGCTTTCCTCCATCTTCACCTTTCTTTCCCACATCCACCGGTGTATCACTAGGTTTACATCCAAGCATGCCGGTTTCGGATAGAAGATCAAGTACATACTTTCGTTGTGATACACTGATGCCTTTTCGAGACCTGGCCACTTCCTTTCCCAAGAAATATCGCAGTGATCCCAAATATTTTACTTCGAACTCAGTGGCAAGGCTCTTCTTTAATCTTTCCATTTCCACTATATTGTCACCTGTCAGGATAATGTCATCAACATATACAATTAGAATAACTTTAGTACCATTTTCACATAGTCGAAGGAACATGGTGTGATCTGATTGTCCTTGATGATATCCCTGACTTCTCAACACTTCTGCAAATCTGTTGAACCACGCTCTTGGTGACTGCTTAAGTCCATATAAAGATTTTTTCAGTCTACATACCCGATTTGTTTCATTTTCCCCGCAAAAGCCTGGTGGTAGTGTCATGTATACTTCTTCATCTAACTTTCCATTCAAGAATGCATTCTTGATAACTAGTTGCTGAAGTGGCCAATCCAAATTTGCTGCTAACGATAGAAGGACTTGAATTGTATTCAATTTTGCCACTGGAGCAAATGTTTCTGTATAGTCGATACCGTAAGTTTGTGTGTATCCTTTTACTACCAACCGAGCTTTATACCGTTCAATTGTTCCATCAGCTTTACATTTCAACTTGAAGACCCACTTGCATCCAACAGATTTCTTTCCTTTTGGTAAATCCATTATCACCCAAGTTTCATTTTTTTCTAATGCCCGCATTTCTTCCAAGACTGCTTCTCTCCATTTTGGAATTCCCAAGGCTTCCTGAATTGTTCTTGGGATCACAGTATTGTCAAGATGGGTAGTAAAGGCACGAAAGTTTGTAGATAAAGTATTGTAAGACGTAAATTTTGAAATAGGGTTGAGAGTACATGACCATGTTTGATTTCTGAGAGCAATAGGTAATTCTATATCAGGTACCTCTAATACTTTCTGAGGTTCTGGATCTACCATCGGTTCTGACTCATTGGTGCTTCAGATGTGAGATTCTTTATGTTCTTTGATTTTGGCTTTCTTGAGTAAACTAGTATCTCCTTATCATTTTGTTTCTCTGCATCCCCCCCTGGATTCAAGTTCCCTTCTGTTAATGGCATTGGTATACGATGTTCGGATGGTGAGATAGGTACAGGGGAGGAGGGGGGCTGAAGTCAAAGAACCGATCTTCATGAACATTCTCCCCCTGAAGATAGGTTTTTTGAAAGGAGTATTTTCGAAGAAGGTAACGTCAAGGCTTACAAAGGTCTTTTTTGTGGAAGGGTCGTAGCATTTGTAGCCTTTTTGTGTAGGAGAGTATCCAATCATAACGCATTTAATAGCTCGGGGATCAAGTTTACTTCTGTGATGAGAGTCAATATGCACAAATGCAGTGCATCCAAACACCTTTAGGGATATATTAGAGCTGAGTCGGGACGTTGGGAAATATTTCTGAAGTTTTTGGAGTGGGGTCTCAAAATTTAGGACACGACTGGGCATTTGATTGATTAAATATGCGGATGTAAGGATAGCATCGCCCCAAAAGGTCTTAGGCATGTTCATAGTAAACAATAGGGCACGGGCAACCTCTAGAAGATGTCTATTTTTTCGTTCGGCGATCCCATTTTGTTGAGGAGTGTCAACGCATGAGCTTTGATGGATTATTCCATGTGTTTGAAGGTAGGTACCCATGATAGTGTTAAAATATTATGTGCCATTATCAGTATGTAAAATTTGAATCTGTGTTTGGAATTGTGTTTGGATCATGGAATGAAAGTTGATGAACACGGAACGGACATCAGATTTATCTTGAGTAGGTATACCCAACAAAGTCGAGTGTGGTCATCAATAAAAGTAGCAAACCATTTGGCTTGAGTACGGTTTAAGACTCGTGAGGGACCCCATACATCACTATGAATTGTTGTGAATGGTTTCGATGGTTTGTATATGGATTTTGGAAACGACGTTCGTTGATGTTTTGCCAACTCACAGATTTCACATTGAAAATGAACTTGCGTTTTATTCATGAAAATAGAGGGAAATACACGTTTCAAGTAGTTGAAGTTCGGGTGACCCATCCTAAAATGCTATAACATAATTTCACTATCTCTAAGAACAGATGCAGAGTCACAAATTTTAAATTGACACTGGTTACTCACATCAGCCTCGTTAAAGTAGTAGAGCCCTTCACTTTCCTTAGCACTGCCAATCGTCTTCCCCGATGATAGGTCCTGAAATATATAGTGAGAAGGAAAAAATTTAGCGGAGCAATTGGACGTTTTTGTTAGCTGACTTATAGACAGTAAATTGCACGATAAATTTGGAACATGAAGAACTGGGTCTAGAGTTACAAAATCAGAGATTTGGATACTCCCTTTTCCTGCAACAGTCGACAGGGAACCATCGGCAATTTTAACCTTAAGATTATCGACACACGTTGTATATGAAGAAAATATGTGGTAGGAGACAGTCATGTGATCAGAAACTCCCGAGTCAATGATCCAGGGTGTTTTGGATTGAGTAATAGACTTCAAAGCTTTCAAAAAGTCACCTCTGTGAGCTAAAGAGCTTGAAGGATTATAGTTAGAGCCTGAGTTGATGGTTGGAGGCTAGAAAACATTTTGTAGAGTTGCTCCGAGTTAAATGCCCCATTGGACTCTTTGGATTTTCTTGTTAAATACTCAATAGATGCTTGATATCCCCGATTTCTATTACTTTGCCTCAGTTTCCAATCTGCTGGTTTTCCATGTAGATCCCAACACGTGTCCTCCTTATGTCCCGTTTTCCGGCAGTGTTCACACCAAGGTCGACCTTTTTGTTGTTTTGAGTTTGACCCTTTTGAATAAAAACCCACTGCTCCAGGCCCAATATTAGAGTAACTGGGCCCATCATTAATTTTCCTCTCTTTGTGAAAATAAGTTGGCCCATCTTTAACATTTTGAGGGGGGCCATTAACTTGTGACCCATTACCCACGTTTAGGCCAGAGGCTTCGAGCCCAATCCCAGCAGCCACACCACTGATCCAGTTCATCATCACTTTCCGACGATTTTCTTCTCTCCTGACTTCAGCGAAGACTTCTCGCGGCGACGATAAGGGTTTTTGACCAAGTATCTTACCTCGAACATCGTCCAACTCACGATTAAGACCAGCCAAAAATTTGAAAACCCTTTCGTTCTCCAATTTCTTCCTGTAGTACACGCTGTCCTCTGGGCACTTCCACTTTTCTTCAGAATTCAAGTTTAGTTCTTGCCATAACGCCGTCATCTCAAGGTAGTAATCAATTACCTCGCGTTCGCCCTGCTTGATTTGCCATAGCCTAGATTTAATTTCGAAAATTTGGGAAAAAATTTCAGCGTCGGAGTACATCTCTCTCACTGCTTCCCAGACATCCTTCGCGGTGGGTAAGAACAGGTAAGTTTTTCCAATTGCTGGTTTCATGGAATTGACGAGTCACGCAGTCACCATGGAATTCTCCGATCGCCATTTACGAAGAAGAACAGTGTCAGTTGAGGCTGGCATTTTCGTCTCTCCTGTGAGGTACCCAAGTTTTCCTTTTCCATCCACTATTAGTTTGATTGACTGTGCCCATTCTCTGTAGTTCTTCCCGTCTAATTTTTCTATCGTGAGTTGGAATGAGGAATTTTCAATTCCTCCACTCACAGCAAGGATGATTTCTGCATCGCTATTAACAGACTCAGATGTCATTGAGCCCCTATTATTGGCTGCAGTGTCTGTCATCTTCCTCGCTCTGATACCATGTAGAAGATGAGAACGAGACTAAGAAAAATTTTTATATTATTTTCCCTTACTTCTATGTACAATGAACAAGCCCTTTTATAGTACACAAGGAATACATAAAAAAGGAAACAAATAAATCTATAACAATCATAATATTCTATCTATAGAAACTAGAATCAACATTAATCTCCCTCAATAAATCGTGGATTTCATCAAACATCACCGTTTCGCTCAAAAGCATGAGAAAAACATAATGTGTATTTAGATTTACAGTCACCAATTAGAAATATTACATATTTGTCGATTTAAAGTGATCCATCTTAACCTTCTCACAAATATGTCCGACACTAAAGGTAGGTTGATATATTGGTCAAAAATATTACCCAATTTGATCTTTTGGAGTAACTTAACATACATCGTAATACTATTTTTTTTGATTGAATAACTATTATATAATGATGTCAAGATTATATTGCAAATATGAATGCGAGTTTTTCAAACCAATAGTTTTCAGTTTTTCAGGACTATGACCTGCAATGTAGGTGTATTAAAATAAGCTAGAAAAAACAAAGGCTTGGAATTCAAGAAAAGCAGGAAAGAGAAGTACCGTTTGGGTGCCGAAGGCGACTGCAGAAAAATAAATGGAACCAGATAAAACTGCAATGTTAGAATGATATACCAGAAGAGAATAAAGAAAAACAAAGAATGATGCATCAAACAGGATAATACCTGAGAATGGATATTTCATTGCAAAAATCTTCCATGTTTTCAGCAGTGAGATCTTGCTCCAAAAAGACTTTAATAGCAACCTCTGTTCCATTCCAAACACCACGAAAAACTTCCCCAAAAAACCCTGGATATGTAATCCCATAAATTGAACATTAATTGCCAACATTGAAAATCAACAATAGATGACTCAACAGCAATGTGTTAGTAAATGAAAAAATAAAAATTGGATTGACTTTCATTGTTTAGAAAAACTATTTGAGGCTTACGCCTAGCCCAGAGGTAGAACCCTTAGTACCTGATGAACCTTTTCAAAAACTATTGATGTCATATGAATTCAGGCTCAACTCAACACCCCATATCTCTTCATGCCCATTATTCATTGAGATAGACTACAAATTGTAGAACATAGATTGGAGATCTACTCCGCAGATCAAATTCAAGTATTTTTTCTACTTCTGTTTCCTCTTTTTGATTTCACCTTTTGTGTTGAAAGTAATTCGACTTGTCTAACAAATTTTCTTCACCTCTATAATTCTATGCGAAGAATGGCATCACTGCAGTAATTATACGAAAAATAGTAAACCTGAACTCCTTTTATGGTCTGCTTCAATCTGAAAGCATTTGGTCAAGTAAAAAGGGAATCTGGCAATAAACTTTCAGAGAATAATAGACATAATTATTTCTGCAACTTTTTTTTTCTTTTAACAATTAAACCCCTGGTCCTGCTGCAACTCTCTTTTCTTTCCTCTCTAATAAAAGTAATACAAGAAGTCAACAACAGTAATACTATTGGCAATGCTTACCAATCCCAACGCGAGTGCCAACAGTTAACTCCGAAAAATCAATATTCCATTCTTCAAATGGCAGCAGAGGCTTGTTCTGGAACATAGGTAGTCCCAGAACTCTGTTCCATGCCGAAACCATTTCTTCTTTTACCTTGTGAGTTCCTATTCTCTCTGGGGTTGGACTGCTAAATTCATGAGGAGATGAAGGTAACGACAGTGCCTTCTGAGAGTTGTTTTGCCTTCGAGGATCATACAAGGAAGACCTTCCACCAGACATGTTATCCTGATCAGAAAGGTGGATAATGGCATATGAGCAAGAACATAGTTCTTGATGATTATGTACGAATCCAAGGTTTTGAACTATTGGATTAAAGGTGCAGTGAACAGGTGTGCCATATAAAGACATTAGCATACAATAAGAAATTTAAAAAACTGAATATGTATTAGTATTCTAAAACTTGTTTAGTGAATCAAGCAACAGACCAGGTACTTACAAACAAGGTCCAGAATACACAATATATTAGATTCAACACAAAATGCCCTTGTATTCAATTCTATGTTTAAAATGACTACCTTGTTTAGAAAATGTTCTTTTAGTGACTTAATTTAAGCAACCATAGAATAAAAAGCAAGAAGCTAATGGGGCTAACCACCTTTAAAGATAAAATTGCATGAATGGTTTGAAATTGACTTCTCAGTTAAACATCAGCTAAGAAACACAATGGAATAGCAAACAGCGAAAAAGGTGTTGATCCGGGAGCTGACGAACCCTTGCTAAAAAAGAAAGCAAGAGGCTTATGGGATTACACATCTTTACTATTCCATGAATGGATTGAAATAGAATTCTGAATTGAACTTCAGTTATGTTAAGAAAACAATGACATAGAAAACAGCAAAAAAGGCATTGATCCGGTTCCAACGAACCAATGATTCAATTATTTCGCATTATACTACTACTGGTTCGTGTTTTGTAAGGATATGGATAAAGTTAAAAGGATGCTTTGAACAAAACGACAAACAATGTGAGCAAAATAGCTGTAATTAGTTCTATTCCCCAATTCTATAGCTGGCCTCATTAGCATAATTTAGGGAGATGGTAGAGCATAACTAGAGGAGAACTGTTAGGAAGTTGTTAGTGTTATTTTTTAAAAAAATTTGCCACTGTAGCCTTCAGATTCATCAACGAAATATATGAAATTTCACAAAATTCGTCAGTAAAGAATTTGTAGCATCAGATTGATCAGTTTTTTGATGACTAAAAGCTCGTCTGGGAAGTCGCGTGGATAAAAATTGATTTGACCATTTTTTTTTACTATTTATAATTATTTATAAACACTTGCCAAACATATGCTAACCAAAGCCCCAGTAGATATAGAATTTGCAGAAGCGAATGAATCAAAATATATACACATGCAGTTTTTAATATCAAATATGAGAAATAATCTAGACTATAAATGTTGGATACAATTTGACTTTTAGTTGGTAGAAAATTAAACTTGATATTATGACTGCATGCCATCAGTTACAGATACCACAACAGAGGATATACAAAAGCAAGACAAAGCCCAATTGAAATTAGAAATATCATCACAAACACTTATCAAAAGTGAGAGAAAAAGAGAATGCAATGTCAAAGAAAACATACATCTTTTTGCTGATCTGTGCCATGTTGATCAGTTGAACCAAAGGCATACACGCTAGTGTCCTGTTGTTCTTTTAAGAGACGATTCTGCTTTAATGATTCATTCATCGCTCGTACAGCCCTATAGTGAGTCATAATGATTTTATAAAACAAGTGAGAAAGGAACACCATAATCTGCAAGATGTTACATTGAGAGTGGCTAGATCATGAGCAATAAATCTAAAAACACTATGAATCTAGATGAAATGAACTGAGCCGAGATTCTCAAATAGTGTGATCATTATAAAAATATTTGGAGCTTATTGGTTTATCTAGCTAAGCCTGATTCAATTGTTTGTGCTCAGCTTGGCTGATTTTAGGTCACAACATTTGTAAGACAAGGTAGGAACGAAGAGCCAAAGCAATACATGGAAAGATATTAAAAGAACATGGATGTTACATATCTGTTAGATAAAGAAACAGAGCTCAAAATAATATCCAAGCAGTCTTCAACCTCGCGTAAAGTAACATGCCAATTATTGCCCTAATCTACTTTTATAAAGTAACATGGTAAAGATTGCATCAAGGAAACAATAACCATGAGCACATATAAGAATCACAAAACTATCTATACATTATCAATTTATTGCTTGCATAGCTAAGCTTTCAAGTGCTTATTAGCAATGGGTTGCAAAGAATGTGGGGTTAAAAAGTAGATAAGAGTTGTGGATCCAAAAGAATTTGTGGTTAAAAATAATGTTTGACAAGCTTATGAGCACTTAAAAGCATTGCCAATCATACACTAAGAGATGTTGATAAATTTTCTATAATATAACACGTAAATGAATTGTATAATCTACTGTTTCAGCATGGAAAATTCTTGTTTGGCAAAACTGATACAAAATCGCTTCAAATGGCACTGAAAAAGGCATTTCTTATTTGCAATTTCAAGCACACCTTTTTTGCCCCTCAAGAAGTTTTTAATTTTTGATCTGCCTTCTAATGAGCATTATTTCCCTCATCCTCACTTTACCATTGTTTTAAATTAGCATCTATATTCTATGCGGAGTACATCAAGAAAGAGTACGCACGTCCAAAAATGTCATCTCTTTTGTTAAGTTGAAGTCAAAACATGGATAATGAAAACCTTTTGTGGATTTAGATTTTTATTTTACAAGTATAATCTATAGCCCATGTTTTGAACTATGGAAATCACTTGGGATGCAATGAACAAAGAGTAATATCCTTTATAAAGGCCTTCATTAAAAGGAAAGGAAACAATTCCTATGTGGTAATAAGAGAGCATGTATGTAAGAAAACAAATATTAACCTTACGATGTCATCACCAATTTCGGGAGTCATGCTTATACTTCTTCTCCTTGTTCTCCGAGTTTCTGGTGTTGAAGCACCTTCTGACCTGGGGCAAATTTCAACTTCTAATTCAGTAAAAACCAATAACTTATAACTTCAAAAGAGTTGACAAATAATAAACTAAGCCGTTCATTAGACATTCATTTCAAAGAACAAGAAGCTCCACTAACAAGAGCAAGAAATTCTGGACTAGCACATGTGCACGGTCTACAATATGCACTATCAATATCAGGGTATAGTTTGCATATTTTTGTTATCAATTCAAGTAAAGAGTTTGTTGAAAGGACCTCATCTGTCTGGATGGTGGAGTCAACGATATTTAAATTTTAGTAGCATCGGATGGATAAAGGTTGTATTAACTGCACAGAACACATTACATGTCAAATTACATCATATCACTTTTGTAAAAAGTCCTTATCAGCCCAAATAGTTTGGGTAGTCAGATCTGATACTTCATAGTTTCTTATGTCAAATATTGATGCTGGTAGAATCAAGAGGTACACAATCCATTATTGCATAGACGTGATTTGAACTCAATGAGATGATTTTTTGGGAAATGATGAAATACTGGGACAGTACGTTTTCCTTTATCCTTTTTCCCTCATTCTAAAGCAAAGACAACTTTGTTAAACAGTCGAGCATCCTTTTTCTTGGTCTCTTCTCTTTCCTTTTGAAACTTATTTTTTCCTCTCTTTTCCACTTATCTGCAATTTATCACCGTTATTAGATGTCGCTTGATCACCTTAATATCCCCTATAAAGCCCTTGAGTATGTCTATTATGAAATATTTAGAAGGCAGGAGAAAAAACTACCGTGCAATTCATGGAGCAGCAATCACTTGACAAGTTGCCTTGTTAAACAACTACCCCTTCTTCACCCTATCATTTCTTATCTAACAAGAGTAATTTGCTAAAAATGAATTAATTGTAGAAGTGCCATAAGAAAAGGAGCTAACATAATAAATGCAGCCCCAGCACTACAGAAACAATTAGAACATTCCAGCCGACAACATTCCTTCGCTTACGAAAACTCAATTAGGAATTTTGCATAGTAAATTAAGAACCAAGGTACTCAAATGGAACCCACAGCAACCAAGATGTATCTTTGTTTTATATGAGAAATTTTCGTAATTCCTTGGATTGGTAATATTTGACAGTAATCACTATAATCTTTCCAGTAACACAATAAAAATCTGGGCAACGTGCAGTGTTAAAAGCATCATAACTAATTCAATAAAATACAAAGTAATAATTCATAAGATAAGCCTAATACATTGTATAGATAAATATCAAATATCTATTGTTTATCCTGTATCAGTGTGCCCCTCAAAGGAGAATACACAGTTCCACCAAAGTCACCCAGATATCTGGGAATGTACCCCAATATAGAATTACGACGATATCATTGTTAGACAAACCTTATCACCTATAACCTGAGTACATCACATAAACACTGAGGAAGAGTTTTTTAAACAATTACAAGTCAAAAAATCAAGTTGTAGAATACTACCATGTCCAGCATATATTACTACAATATGAACACCACAAAGGACTCACAAGACCAACCTTAAGTTCCCTAATCATGACTCACTGATTGTCCCTCTTCTGAAATAAAATAAAGAGAACAGATAAAATAAATAATAAGGGAATATTCGCTTTGAATTTCCACATCGTATAAGACATATTTGAAATAGGTTAGGACTATCTTTAAAATTCTATGCAGAAGGTGAACAACCTCCCACAACACGATCAGCAAAATAAGGTGACATCTTTGTTGGTCTCAAATCAACCTCTAACATCCGACCAGCAAAATAAAGTGACATCTTCGTTGACCTTTGGCAAAGAGCTATCCATGCAAGAACTATATGATATAAATTGGTGCGGAAGCGTTTAGAAATTCTTGTCATAAGAATTGAAAATAAGAATTATATTGGAATAATCTTGCTTTGTATTGATATACGATTGATTGTGTTGAAAAATGTACAATGTCTTTGTATTTATAGGCAAAACTATACTCTAATCATATTAATAAAAGGAAACCAAAATAAAGAAACTAAATTCTAAAAGGAAATAAATTAATTCTAATCTAAACAAGATTTAAGAATAAAACCTATTACAACAAGAAAAGATAATTAAAAAAGACAAACTCCTAGATAAAGTGAAACCATTAATTATAGGTGTGATGTACTACATCAATCCCCTCCACTTGAATAAAACACGTCGTCGAGTTTTCTTGAAGAAAAAAATCAATCAATCCGAGGAAAATACTCAAAAATTTCTGTCAATACTAATATTGAAGAAATTTCAATTTCTTGATGTTCTACCACCCCATAATCTTTGTTCTCATCCAGGAATAGATTTGTCCTATAAGTTACCTTCCCGGCATAGTGAGATATTGTAAAATTGGTGCATGATAATTTGGACTTGATAAATCGATTGTTTTTTGCAAATGTCTGATATAATTTCTGAGTAAATGTCTCATGAGTAGATTTTGGAAACATACAAGCTTCATCGAGAAATGCAATTATTCCACTAGGTTTTTTCTCAATCACATCGAACACATGTTGACTATCAACAAATTCTATGTAACTCCAGTTTATCTTTTTTTTTTCATGCTCTTCTAGTGCCATCTTAAAAACATGCTAGTTAAAATGTTGATGTTTTTTATTGGTGAAATTGATAGAGAACAGCTTAAAACTGCTGTGCTTAAAACTTTCAAGCCCATAGATATCAAGAACTCCTATTATCGTCTTTGAGTTTGGATCTTATCCAATGGAAGTCCTTTTTTTTCCACAACCCAATCAAATAGGTGAGAATATATAGTTTTAGCTAACGTATCACTGCTACTCAAAGCAGCCTCTGGAATCTGGATCAAGAGTCCAAGTAATAACTTTCTTAGGAGTCACCATCACGCGCTTAATAAGTGCATCTTCCAAGCTCTTGGAATCACACTAGAGCAATTCAACAATAACTGGAATCTGGATCAAGAGTCCAAGTAATAACTTTCTTAGGAGTCACCATCACGCGCTTAATAAGTGCATCTTCCAAGCTCTTGGGACCACACTAGAGCAATTCAACAATATTATTAAGATGAAATCCAGAGTTTTCATCCTTAATCACAGAAGAATCGACCTTGCTATTAAGAGCAATATTATAACACACCCTGATGACTCCAAGCAATAGTTCATCATGAACCCTGAACTTAGTCGATGCTACAACAGTAAGAAGCAACTTCAATACTAAGAGTAGTGCTGTCAAGTTAGAAATTATCTGCACAACTGCAGACCTTGCTGAGATTATTAGTGAATAGTTGCGCATTTTTAGCACCATCTAGACCAGGATCACCCTCAAGGTGATTGTACCCAATGAGCTTATGGAGGCAATACAGTGCAAGCTCCACGACTCTAATGTTCTTGGTCTCTAATGCAATTCGAAGTCGATTCAGAACAAGCTCAGCATGAGCTCCTCCTAAAGTATGCCCTGCACTTTCTAAGGCTGTCATGATAGATCCACTACTATCTGCAAGTCGGCTAGGAGATTCCACCTCCTTAGTAGCAGTTGGAGCAGCGTTAGATTGAACTGATTCCGTCTCAGATTTTTCAGCTCTAGCATCAGTTGCAGGTAAATTACTTGTCACTTCAACTGAGGATGCTACTTGGTTGGATTCATCATAATTAGATTGATGACTAACGTGCTTTGCACTGACTTTAATTCCTTTATGATTGACAAGTTTAATTCACTTCTCTTTTGTTGGAGACTTCCAAACTTCAACTTGCTCATCATTGGACTGTGGCTTGATCTTGGAGTTTTCAATTGCAATTTCCATATACAAGGAATCAGCAAGTCTCGAATTTTCAACTTTCACATGCTATTCTTTTTCTATTTTAGTACCATGGTCGGCAACATCTTGATTATCTTGAATGACTTCTTTTTTAGCATCATCATCTGCTTTATAAGCCTTTTTCTCTGTCATTCATAAATTGCTCATCACATGACACCAAGACAATCTTTTTATCGTACCACCTAAACACATATCTATTATCTCAACCTATGTAAGTGGCATCTACATCATAGTACCCTGGTTGTCCCCAAAGTACATGACAATCTTCCATCTCTACCACGTTACATATAATCTCATATTTGTAGTAATTTCCAAGAGAAAGTGAAATTTTACACACCTTTATATTTTGAATTTCTTGCCCCTGTAAAGCTTGATAGCAAGATGAGTACTTTTCAGACTTCAAATTTAAAGCTTTCACCAATGCTGTGGACACCAAGTTCTGACTACCCTTAGGATTTATTATCACTTTGCATATTTTGTTGTTGATGGTGTACCGTGTTTTAAAAATTTTGTTGCTCTTCAAATTGGACTCTTATACATTTTCTCGATAAACTTTCATAGAATCCTTGATAACTTGTATGTATTCAAATTTAGCTGAGACTTGAGGAAACTCTCTAGCCACCTATTAACATCTTTTAATCTTATTGAAGCAACCAACATTCATAGCATTTAAAGTCTGCAAATTCTTGTTAGCTTGCTTCTCCATGGGCTTGCAATTCCTTTCGAGACTCAACGCAATCAGCATTTGCGTGATGTTATGAAGGGTTTCATCGATCCCCTTGATTCGTTGTTTGAGTTTGTCAAGCCTCCGTTCGTCGTCGACGGTTCGACTGCCACCAGTATCTTCGTCGGCCATCGGATTAAGGCAATTTCCTTACTCTGATACCAATTTTGATGCGGAAGCATTTAGAAATTCTTGTAATAAGAATTATATTGGAATAAT
>CAIGRT010179212.1:0-18010 GCA_903798405.1 Fraxinus platypoda
ATTTATATGTTTTTAAATTGAGCTATTCTAATTTGTAAAAACTACGAATGAACATGTCATTAGGTGTATTTAGGTAGTATTGTTGTAAATGTTAAAAAAATTAATTATGGTACGGAACCAAATTGAACAGAATCGAACCAAACCCGAACGGTTCTAAAATTATATTTGGACCCAACTGTTCAATTTATTAAATACCCGAAAATTTTGGTTCGGTTCGGTTCTCTTCAAAACCGAACCGAACCGACCCATGTCCAGGCCTATGTGAAACATTGTTAACACAACATTGTTGATGTATTGTAGACAAAGTGAAAAGTCCGCGAAAGTCAAAGACTAGAAATCTTTTTGTTAGAATTATAGTCTTGGCATCTTAGGCTCTGCTTGGGAGTTTCGGCGTATCGACAATGTACACTTTCTAAAGAACATATTTTGAGTGTTTATGAACGGACCAATTTTGAGTGGTTTTAGTAACAATTTTTAAAACAGTCAAATCCAATCATTATTATCCACTAGTATTGAATTTTTTTTAAAAGAATAAAATTATATATATGCCCACATATAAAAGAATAACATGTATGTCATGTTAATGATAATTTCAATAAATTCCACAAGAAAATGGCTAAGTGAAGACTAAAAAAAGTTAACAATTCACAAAAATGCTATAATTAAAAGAATGGTTGACTACAGGACCATTCTTAACCATTTCAATAGACAATTCCTTCAATGGACATAGAAGGATTCAATGGACTTTCAATAACTACAACCCGACCTAAAATGATTTTATTAATTTTTCATATACTATTTCTATTTTTGATGGTATGCAATTCTCTTCCATTTTTTGATAAAAACAATCACACTTACAAAAATTAATAATGAGTTACAATGAATCTATCCTCTAACTCTATGATCCCTTCCATAGCTTTATGAAAGTGACGACTTATCGTCTCATCAGATCGATGGAAAAACATTGAACATGCAATATGCATTGTGTTTTGCCCTAAAATCCTTAGGAATTTAGCAACTTGTTCTTCAAGTGGCTCGTTGAGTTGCACAAAGTCCCCCGTCCCTTATTAAAATACTACAAAATTCTACAAATGTTGTAGACCCATGCAACTCAAATATCGATCTCTTGGCCTTACAATACGTTGCATTACTTCATCTTGTACTTGCTCACTAGGCAAGCGTATTGCACGATTGATTCGATTCCCACTTGAGCTAGGTAGTGGAGTGAGCTTCTGTGTTGATACAAGTGCTAGTAATAGGATAAACACCGTATGGATATGATGTATAAATATGGAGATGTACATTATAAGATCATCATTATCGAGACCATGGTGATTGGCCATCTAAAATACAAAATCGTAGAGACAAAAGACAACAAAAAAAAAGTCATTAGTAAAAAATTCGAACAAAAATAATATGCAAACTAATGATGATGGAGAACTTCATCAGTTATGCAGTAAACAAAGTTCATCAAAGCTACTACTCATTACAGGAAATTAAAATACTTTACACCAACAGGTACCACCCTTTCTCAGGTCCCCCCAACTGGTTCTACTGTAAAGGCCTATCTCACTCACCAAGACAGGAAATTGCAACCCATAAATCTAGGAAGAGGTAGTGAAGTTCAATTTGGGGAATAAGAATACTCTCTTCATCAAGTTGCTAATTTAAAATTAGAATATATACCAGGCGGAAATGACAGCTTTTCAAAAATTTCCTGCAACACAAACTATCATAACAGGCAGTCGTTCCTAGTATTATATCTGCGTATATCTGCTGTCATCTACAATAAAATCACTCATAAAATACATTCTCAAATAGGCATTTTGACAAACAAATGAACTGCATTCAAACACTTGCAAATTCACCCAAGGATATACAAATACATCCCATATATATACGAATTTATTCACAAAGAGAGAGCCCAAATCAGATTTTTCAATTGTGATTACTCACTTCGATTAATGCATTGTAGACTTCCATTTAAGTTTTAAAAAAATTCAGATTTTATTGGAACTACATACTTCCAATTTAAGCATAGAAGAGTGGGGATTTATGTTATATTTATCTTAGATATACTGAAATCGATAGAAATCGGAGAAAGGCTGAAGGAGAAGAACACATTCAAATGGATGATTCAAGTGTTCAAGATTTTTTTTTTCTTTTCTGTTTGTACGTGTAAGTTAGGATAAATTTGATAATAATTATTTTGCGGGGGTAAAATTGGGAGAGGTTTCGAGAAACGGTCAAAACTTGCCGATTTGATGGATTAGGAGAAATGGTCAAAATTATACTATACCGATTTTAGGTGATTTTTAAACCATTCAAAAAATTAACAGGCACCGATTTTTTTCAACCTTCATAAAGAGTGCCATCCAAAATCAGTCAAAATCGGTGAAAAAAACCCAAGCAGGCCCTTGCAACATCCAAATCATGAAATCATCTGACTTAGTTTTAAAAATTAATTAATATGTTTATAAGTTCTGTAGGGATAATAAGGAGCAATAACTCAGGCACAAACCCACACCATCAGGTCCAAGTGAGGTTCCAACCCAAAACCAATTGGCAATGGGTGGAGTAGCCCACTTGGGTTAGATGGTGGATTTCTTCTCTTCTCCCAACCGATGTGGGACTTCTTGTTTGCTCCCAACAATCCTCCCCTCAAACAAAGGACCACATCATTGTGGCCTCCCTTCAAAATGTAAAACAAAGAATGTACAAATAGCATTATTCAAATTTGATAATAATTATTTCACGGGGGTAAAATTGGGAGAGGTTTCAAGAAACGGTCAAAACTTGTCGATTTGATGGATTAGGAGAAATGGTCAAAATTATACTATACCGATTTTATGTGATTTCTAAACCATTCAAAATCGATAGTCAAAAAAATTAACAGGCACCGATTTTTTCAACCTTCATAAAGAGTACCATCCAAAATCAGTCAAAATCGGTGAAAAAAACCCAAGCAGGCCCTTGCAACATCCAAATCATGAAATTATCTGACTTAGTTTTAAAAATTAATTAATATGTTTATAAGTTCAATATTGAGACAAAAGAGTCATTACTCATTAGTCGAGTCTATAGCGTGAGATTACGTATCTAGTTAAAGATCAAGAATGAAGAATTTAAAGATATCCGAAACTCTTAAAGATGATATTACGGAAAAAATTCTATCACAAGTGGTAAAGAAAATGTCACAAAAGATATTCTTGAATATTTAAAAACAGGTTTGTTTATTATCCTTTATAATTTTAATTGGATTTTAAATCTATTTTTTTTCTCTAACAAGAAAAATATGATTTTAGAATTAAAAACAATTCGTGGGGATAAATTTAAACAAGGATTTTTTTATTTTTGTTTGGGTTAAGAAAACGGTTTCTTTCATGTTGAAACGCGATTATGTCTTCATATTACAATTTGTTTTTTGAAACGAAATCTTTTGCAATCTATTCTTATCTTCATACATCATCGTTTTCTAAATGATATGTATGAAACATGTGAATAAAACGAGAGCTTTTCGTTGTAAAATATGTGGCTTTATTGTGGGAAAAGATCAACATGATTATTGAAAAATCATTTAAGTTGTTCTAAGCTATTCATCCATCCTAGTGAGCAAAATTTCTATTAGCTTAGAAAGGACCTACTTGATCTAGGATTCTTGGTTTAAAACTTAGAGATCTTGATGTAGGACATATTGTTGAAGAATTGGATCAAAATAAGAAAAAAGGAATAGTGCGAAGAGAACATTCGAATTCCGATTTGGGCTCATAACAACATTTGGAAAAGAGGACGACGATACAATTAATACTCAGGGTCATGCCATGATGTACGATGGATTTGGGCTATCCAAGTTCATTTAGGACTCGAAACTAATTTTTAAAGTTAGCGCTATTTTTGTCATTTAGTTTATTTCGAATTCTTTTTTAATTTTAGTTTGTTTAAGTTAGATTTTCATTACTTTTAATCCTATTAAACTAGGTTTTCATGTAAACCCTTATAAATAAAGGGTTATCTCTCTTTTTTTTTTATTATTATCTTTCATTAATAAAATTCACGAGTTTAATTTTTTATAATTTGGTGGATTCCAAAATTCGCATTTTTAAGATTTTCGCTTGAATTCCTTGTTTTGAGCCGCGTCACGTGGTATCAGAGTTGGCTTTCCCGTCTCTATATCTTTGATTCATAATTATGGGTGACGTACTAGTTATAAGGGTAGATTTGGATGCAATAAACCGACTGCTTAACGATCTTACAACTCAGATTCAAGAGATTCTTCAACTATTTTTGCGGGGCTTTGGAAACAATGGGCAGAACGAACAACATGCAAACAACAATGAACGGCTTGCTGAGCATATAGTTCGGGAGGAAATATTATGAGATGTGCAGTAGAAGTAAGCGAATCAGAGTCAGATGAGGAGAATCGGAGTCGATGAGGAGTTCGAAGCGCTTCCGCGAAATCGTCAAAATCGAAATACCTTTGATGATTATTGGATTAAAGCAGATATTTCCCCATTCTTTGGTAACTTGAAAATCGAGGACTTTTTGGATTGGTTGATTGAGTTTGAACGGTTTTTCGAAATTATGGATGCGTCAGAGGACAAGATGGCTAAGATAGTGGCGTTCCGTTTGAAATCGACAGCAGTAGTATGGTAGAATCAGTTACAGAATACTCAGAAGAGATACAGAAAGAGTCGAATTAGGATTTGGAGAAAGATGAAGCAGTGTATGATGGGCCAGTTTCTACCTGCAGATTACAAACAAATTTTGTATCATATGTACTTGGGATGCACGCAGGACAGTTACACGGTATCAAACTATACCAACGATTTATGTGGTTAGTAGAGCGGAATAATTTGTCAGAATCTGAATATTAGAGGATAGCCAGGTATACCAGTAGTTTGAAGATGGCTCTTCAAGATAGAATTGGGTTGCAAAAAATTTGGACGTTGCAGGAAGCCATTAACATGGTGATGAAGGCTGAGATGGGAATCTGATAAGAGGATGACCACCTACAGGAGAGTTTCCCTACCTGCCAAACCATCATTGTCTGTTCCTTCGGACATAGGAAATGCTCCACTACAAACTCCAGTCAACTCTAAAGGAGCAATGTTAACAACAGTGGTCAGTTTGGAAATAGAGGTCAAACCCGAAACACACCTCAAAAATCCATATGCTAGGCCCATATGAGATATTTGTTATAGATGCCATAAACCTGGCATCGTTCTAACGACTACCCAGAAAGAAAGTACGTCAATTTGGTGGAGTTTGAGACAGTGGTTGAAGAAGAAGATACAGAGGTGGAATATGAGTATGCAGGAGTTGAGTTTACTATTGAGGAAGCTGTCGAGAGGTGTACTTTGGTATTGCAGTGGATCCTCTTATCTCTTAAAGAGAAAGGGCAGTGTCACTGCATATTTCGATCTCTTTGTTCTATCAAGAATAAGGTGTGTGAAGTGATTGTGGACAACGGAAGCTGTGAGAATCTTGTGTCGAAGAGGTTGGTGAATTTGTTGAAGTTACATACTGCAAACCATCCTAAACTTATTCCCTTAGTTAGGTGAAGAAAGGTCATTATGTTCAGGTTGCTGAAACTTGCGAAGTACCTATTTCCATTGGTAAGCATTACAAGGATGAGATTATATGTGATGTCATAGAAATGGATGTTTACCATATCCTACTAGGTCATCCATGGCAGTTTGATGTGGATTCAACTCTTAACGGGTGTGATAATGTGATACTCTTTTCATGGGGCAGTTGTAAGATTGATATGGTTCTTTTACAACAGTCGGGGAAGTCTACCCAACAACGAACAGAGAATTTCCTTACCCTTACAAATAATGAGAAAGAAATTGTAGATTCTTTAAGGTAGTCTGAATGCTTTTATCCAGTGGTGGTTGATGGGCTTTTTACTGCAAATAAAGAAGAAGATAGTACTCTACCTGAGGTGCAAGAGATATTGACATAATTTCAAGATTTGGTCTCCGACGAACTACCGAATGAGTTACCTCCTATGAGGAATATTTGGCACCAGATTGATTTGGTACCTGGGATTAGGCTTCCAAATTTACCTTATTATTGAATGAGTCTGAAGGATAATGAGATACTAATGGAACAAATTGAGAAACTATTGAGGAAATGATTAATATAGGAGAATATAAGTCCGTGTGCAGTACTTGTTCTCTTAGTGCCACAGAAGGATGGAAAATGGCATGTGTGTGTTAACAGTCATGCCATCAATAAGATAACAATGAAATACAGGTTTTCCATTCCACGGTTGGAGGACATGTTAGACGTACTTGGTTAAGGTCTTTTCAAAAATAGATCTTCGCAGTGGTTGCCACCAGATCTGCATTAAACCAAAGACAAATGGAAGACTGTCTTTAAGATCAAGGATAGACTTTATGAATGGTTTGTGATGTCATTCGGGCTGTCAGATGCCCCGAATACCTTCATGAGATTGATGAATCAGGGAAAATTGGAAAAACATCTTGTAATGTATTTAACCAGAAAATAGATTATGCTCATGCGGAAGTATCTACTTGTTACAGAATCTTAGGTGTCAAAGTGAGGATTCGTCCTTTCATTGGGTCTTTTGTTGTGGTTTATTTCGATGACATACTCATTTACAGCAAGTCCAAAAAAGATCACTTGGTTCAATTGAGGCAAGTCCTAGATGTTCTGAAGAAGAATCAGCTGAACATCAACCTGAAAAAGTGCACTTTCTGTACACATAAACTGTTGTTCCTAGGCTTTGTAGTTGGTGAAGAGGGTCTATAGATGGATGGAGAGAAGACAGAGCAATTTGAGATTGACCAACAATAAAATTAGTTTCTGAAGTAAGGAGTTCCCATAGTTTGGCAACTTTCTATAGGTGATTTATCATGAATTTTAGAATGATTGTAGCACCATTCACAAAATATTTATAGAATGGAAAATTCAGCTAGGAGCAAGATAAAAGTTTCGTCTTCATCAAGGAAAAATTGTGCATAGCTCTAGTATTATCCTTGCCAAGTTTTGAGTAGATTTTTGGGTTGGAGTGTGATGCTAGTGGTGTGGGTGTTGGGGCTATCCTTTCTCAAGAGAAGAGATTAATGGCTATCTTTTCAGAAAATTTGAGTGATGCTAGGCAAAAGTGGAGTACTTATGAGCATGAATTCTATGCAGTGGTGAGGGCTTTGATGTAATGAGAACACTATCTTATATAGAATGAGTTTGTGTTGTTCACTGATCACCAAGCCCTAAAAGTTTATTTATAGTAAGAAACATATGAGCAGAATGCATGCCCGGTGGGTGACTTTCTTCCAAGAATTTCCTTTTGTGAATAAACATAAATCTGGGGATTTGAATATAGCTGCTGATACTCTTAGCCAGAGAGCTTCGTTACTAGTCACACTGACATATGAAATTGTTGGATTGAGTACCTAAAGGAACTATATGTAGATGATTCTGACTTTAAGGAGATTTGGAGCAAGTGTGTGAATCATGAAGCATTAATAGATTTCTATATCAGTGATTATATTTGTTCAAGGGCAACCATCTTTGCATTCCTATTTCATCTTTGTGTGAAAATGATTCAAGATCTGTATGGTAAAGGTCTAAGTAGACATTGGAGCGTGACAAGACAATAGCCAGTTTGGAAGCTAGGTACTGTTGGCCACAATTGAAGTGAGATATTGGATTTATAGTCAGAAAATGTTATATTGTCAGATCTCAAAGTGTCAAGTGTAGAATACCGGGTTGTACATGCCAATTCCTGTCCCTCAGGGCATGTGGCAAGATCTTACTGTGGATTTTGTTTTGGGATTACCACATACCCAACGGGGTGTAGAATCTATTTTTGTGGTAGTTGACAGGTTCTCCAAGATGGCTCACTTTATAGCTTGTCAGAAGACCTCAGATGCGTCAAATATTGCCAAATTATTTTTCAAAGAGATTGTTCGATTGGAATTCCCAAGTTTATCACATCAGATGGGGATACAAAGTTTGTGTGACACTTTTGGATTCCGTTGTGGAAGTTGTTTGGGAAGAGTTTGAATTGAAGCCCATCCCCAGACTGATGGATAGACCGAAGTCACTAACCATAGATCTTGCACTACCTCAGGTTGAGTTTGCATACAACTGTGCAGTTGATAGTGCTACAGAAAAGTCCCCATTTGCTATTGTGTATACAGAGATTCCTTACCATATTGTGGATTTGGTGAAGTTGCCTAGGGGCAATAGTAAGAGTGTGGCTGTGAAACATCTGGTAGAAGAGGTGCTAGCAGTCTGTGATGAAGTAAAGCAGAAATTGGAGAAGACTAATGCAAAGTACAAGGCAGCGGCATATTTACATCGACGGAACAAACAATTTCAAGAAGGAGAGCAGTGATGCTGTTTCCAAGAACGGAGAGATTTTCCCTTTTTACTTACAACAAGAAACCAAGAAAGCATGGGCATTTCAAAGTGTTTAAGCGGATTAATAACAATGCCTACATTATTGATTTACTAGCTTTTATGGGTATTTCTCGGATGTTCAATATTGTAGCAGATTTGTATGAGTTCTATAAAGATGATGAGCCTTTATATGCAAATTATAACTCGGGGTCGAGTTCTTCGGAGGTGGAAGGGACTGATGTAGGACATATTGTTGAAGGATTGGATTAAAATGGGGGAAAAAGTAATAGTGCAAAGAGAACATCCGGATTTCGATATGGGCTCATAATAGCATTTCGAAAAGAGGACGACGATACGAGTAATACTCATGGCTATGCCATGATATACGATGGATTTCGACCATTCGACCTTGTCTAAAACTTGAAAACTAATTTTTAAAGTTTTGGCACAATTTTTGTCATTTAGTTTATTTTGATTTCTTTTTTAATTTTAGTTTGTTTAAGTTAGGTTTTCATTAATTTTAGTCATATTAAACTAGGTTTTCATGTAAACACTTATAAATAAAGAGTTATCTGATTGTTTTTTCTTATCTTTCATTAATAAAATTCGTGAGTTGAATTTTTCATAATTTGGCGGATTCCAAGATTCATGTTCTTAAGGTTTTCGCTTGAATTCCTTGTTTTGTGCTACTTCAGATATTCTAACATTTTTGAACTATTTTTTGTGATGTTAGGGAGAAGTCATAGTGTTCTTCGAGAGATGAAGAATTGCAACTTTAAATTCAACGTGCATGGCTATAAAACTCCCACCGTGATAAAAAAAAGATGTAGAAAAAAAGAAAAAGGCAAAGGAGTGGGTGACTACCGATTTAATAATGCTAGTTGGAATTCAAAGGCCCTAAATGTTATTTTCTCATTTGTAGACTCTAATCAATTGCGCTTGAATTCTACATGTAAGGTTACCAAGGAGGCGTTGGACATATTGCAAGTTGCTCATGAGGGAACTTCCATTGCGAAGTCTTCTAAATTCCAAATGCTTACACTTGAGTTTGAGCAACTAATAATGATTTAGACTTCAATGTCAAGGTACAAGATATTACCAACTTTGTCTATCCCTTGGAAAATAAGTATTCAAAAAGTAAAATAGTGAAAAAGATTCTTAGATCACTGCCACACAAATTCCACTCTAAAGTAATTGCCATCGAGGAGAGTAATGATATAGAGAGTATGAATGTGGATGATTTGGTGGGGTCTTTAATAACCTATGAGTTGTATCTCCATAGGAAAAAGAATGAAAATGGATCGAGAATGGCATTTAAAGCCAAGGAGGTTGTGGTAGAAAAAGAGGAAAATGAAAGTGTGAATGATGAGCATATTGCCATGCTCACTAAATAATTTAAGGAATCCCTAAAGAGCAATAAAAAAGAAAGAAGCTGAAGACCTCAACCCCCATAAAAGAAGTTCTTTAACAACTTAAGGCAAAATTCTAACTCATTGGTGGAATGAACTCAGAATCACTCTCAATGTCATGAATGCGAAGGATTTGGTCACACGGTTGTTGAATGTACAAACGTATTAAAAAGTCTTGGGATAAAAAGAAAATGAACATAACATGGAGCGAAGATGATGACATAGTCAAACTCTGATGCGGAGGACAGAACAGACGATAACCATGTAACCTCATTCACTCTTAACCTTCAATCTGGTGCTGATTTACTACAACTGTTGCCTACAGGTACAAACTCACTAAATAGAGACACAGCTGGACCAAGCAATGTATGTTTAGAATATAGTACACTGAAAATGAACCTAGAGTCTGAACAAGAAAATAATGTCACACTTCTTGCAATGATATGGTTTATTGAAGAAGAAAAAGCTGTGATTGTAATCGAAAAGAAAGCTATGTCCAAAGCTTTGAAAGAAGAAGAAAATTGAGTGTTGGAACTCCAAGTTGAATTGGACTACACCAAGGAGAGAGTCAAACAATTGACCATTGGGTCCGCCCGCCTAACGAAAGCTCTTAGCTAGAAGAACCTCAAATATCAAAGAAGGATTAAGCTATGAAGGAAGGAAAAGAGAAAGAGTCCACTTAGTTGAAATTTGTCAAAAATTCGAATATGATAATCATCAGCTCAGACATTTGAAACTGTCGTCAATGTTCTAGATAGAACCCTTGCCAACAGGTCAAATCAGTGTCTGCCTCATACTGGCTGGTTCGACTACCTCCAAACAACTAGTTCAGACTATATCATTAGGTAATTAGGTAAAATCTCACTCTCACATTCATACAGGTAAGTCACAGCACACTGTCAAATGTAGTTTTTTATCGTCAGCATGGACATAATTCATTTTACTGTTTATCACACAGAAAAAGTGATTTTAGTTGCCATGTTGTTAATATAGCTTATAAATCCATTGTGCCTAACTTTTGGTACTTTTAACAGTGATTGATCTAGACACATGACTGGTAATCATTTTATACTAACAAATTTAAAAGTCATGCAGGTGGACTTGTTACCTTTGGGGATGGTGCCCAAAGTAAAATTGAGGGTGTTGGTACGATTGTGATATTTTGATTACTAGTCTTAAATGATGTGTTGTTTGCGGTTGACTTAAAAGCCAATCTGATTAGTATAGGTCATCTATGTAATGATGAACTCATGGTAATGTTTACTAAAAGCACATGTAAGATATTGAAAAATGATGGTAGTTGTGTCTTGCTTAGTACTAGGTCTAATGATAAATTCTATTTGCTTGAATCTGATGTTTCGTGCTATGTTTCAAAAGCTGACTTCATAGACATATGGCACAAACAATTGTGACACTTGAAATATGGAGATCTTATCAGATTTACTAAACTAGATGCAGTAAGAAGGATTTTTAAGCTCACAGAGAAACCTGAAGGTGTGTGTAGTTCATGTCAGAAAGGTAAAATACTAGAACTGCACACAAACAAAGTCAGTTTCTTACTACCTTTCTCTACCTGGAATTGCTACACATGGACTTGATGGGGCTAATTCAAACTGAAAGCCTCGATGGTAAGAGTATTTATGTGGTTGTTGATGATTTCTTTAGATACATTTGGGTAGACTTCTTAAGGGAGAAATCGATAGTTTTGAAAGATTTATATAAAAACTAATCACCAAAAACACTTTGATGGGACTAAAATTGCAAGAATTAGGAGTGATCATGGTAAGAAATTTGAAAATGCTAGGTTTTTTAATTTCTGTGAAGAGTATAGTATTTTTCATAAATATTCTGCTCCTAAAAATCCTAAATAGAATGGTGTTGTTGTGACGAAAAATAGGTCACTACTGGAAATGGCTAGGACAATGTTGAGTAGTAAAAAACTTACTGTTGAATTATGAGTTGCAGCTATAAACATTGCTTGCCACTTTTTAAATCATGTATCCTTGAAAACTGATACCTCACAAACTCCTTATGAAATTTGGAAGGGTAAAAAACCAAATCTCAAGTACTTTCATACTTTGGGACTTTGGTAGTAAGTGTTATGTGTTAAATGACAGGAAAATTTGAAAAAATTGATGCCAAGAGTGATGAAGGAGTGTTCATTGGATATTTTGAAAATAGTCGAGCTTATAAAGTATATAACATGAGGCTCTAATGAAAAAATGTTCATTGAGTATTCTAAAAATAGTCGGGCTTATAGAGTATATAACATGAAGAACCTCATTTATATACTATTCAACAAGGAGTTTTTTTGTTATTCAACATTTTCATAACCATTTCCTTTAGATACCTACTGTTCACCCCAACAACATCATTCTATTCAGGGGTTTTAGGAGTAGAATATTCATGAAAAATACCATACTCTCATAGAAATTAGAAAAAAGCTAGCATTTTCAAACTCCTTATCATGATCACTCATAATTCTTACAATTTTAGTCCCCTCAAGGTGTTTTTTCGGTGGTTAGTTTTTGATATAAAAATGTAAATCTCTCAAAATAGCAGATTTCTCCCTTAAAAAGTCTATCCAAGTGTATCTAGAGAAATCATCAACAACCAAATAGATATATCTCTTACCACCGAGACTTTCAGTTTGAATTGACCATATCAAGTCCATGAGTAGCAATTCAAATTAGTGAGGGGTAGAAGCATCTTGTCTTGTTTATGTGCAATCTTAGCTTGTTCACCTTTCTGATATGAACCACACACACCATCAGGTTCTTTGTGAGCTTAGGAATTCTTTTATTGCATCAAGTTTAGCATGTCTGACAAGATCTCCATAGCTCAGTTGTCCCAATCATTTGTGCCATAGGTTTGTAAAGCTAGCTTTTAAAACATGACATGAAACATCATATTCAAGCAAATAACATTTGTCATTAGACTTAGCACCATGTAGGACACATCTACCATAATTTTTCAATACCTTACATGTGCTTTTAGTAAACATTACTACGAGTTCATCATCACTTGATCTACATACACTAATCAGATTTGCTTGTAAGTCAACCACAAACAACATATCATTTTAGATAGGTAATCCATTTATCACGATACCAACACCCTCAATTTTACTTTAGACACCATACCCAATGGTAACAAGTCCACATGCATGACTTTTAAAGTTTGTTAACCTAGAATGATTACTAGTCATATTTTTAGAACAACCACTGTTAAAATATCAAGATTTGGGCAAATGGATTTATAAGCTACATGAACAATATACCAACTAATATCACATTTTTTTTACCTAACTTGTTTTATTCTAGCATAAGAATTTTGGTTTAAAGTACCAGCTAGCAAGTTAACTCTTTTGTGTGATATTGTTTTCTGAGTGATAAACAATGAAATGAATTATGTCCAAACTAACAACAAAAACTATACTTGGCAGTGTGATGTAACTTACCTATCAGATTGTGAGAGTGAGATTTTTCCTGATTATCTGATAGTTTGAACCAATTGTTGGGAGGTAGCCAGAACAAACAAGTGTGAGGTAGACACTGATTTTGACATATTGGCAAGGGTTCTTCATGGAACTTTGGCTGTGGCTTCAGATGTCTTAGCTGATGATTTATCATACTCAGATTCTTTGACAAATTTCAACTGAGTGAACTATTTTTCGTTTCATTTTCCTTTATAGCCTAATCCTTCTTTGGCAATTGAAGTTCTTCCATTGTTAAGAATTTTAGTTAGGTGGACAAAACCAATGGTTAATTGTTTGACTCTCATTGTTAGTTGGTGATGTCACTTAGCTTGGCACAGAAATCTTTGAAGTGTTCATCATCTCTCATTGTTAGTTGCTTAAATTCAAGTGTAAACATTTAGAGTTTAGAAGACTTTACAATGGAAGTTCTATCAAGAGCAACTTGAAATATGTCCCATGTTTCCTTAGCCACCTTGTATGTAGAAATCAAGCGAAATTTATTAGAGTCTACAATTGAGAAAATAGCATTTAGGATTTTCGAATTCCAACTATCATTATTAAAATCTGTAGTCACCCACTCATCTGCCTTTTTTTTCCTTCTTTTTACATCTTTTTCAATCATGATAGGAGTTTTATAGTTATACACGATTGAGTGCATGCTTTCTCATCTAAAGATTGGACATAGACTTGCATTCCAATTTTTCGATATGAGTAGTTTGTCTTATCTAGAACAGGAGGTCTAAATGGTGCACCGTCTAGAACTAGGTTTAACGTGGATAACACTTTTTTAAAGTGAACCCGCTCTAATACCAAGTGCAAAATACTAAAATCTAGGAAATTAAAAATCTGTTTTGATTATTCTGTTTAAACAGCGGACAAAAGGCATTCAGAATATCCTATAACCAATTTTTCAGCAATTTTGACTACATCGAGCATATTACATCAGTGTTTTAAGGTTTTAATTAATTACGAAAATTAACTAACGTATTAAAATATGAACACCATATATAACATGGTAAATCCCAAAGAAAAACATCCACGGGCCCCCCATGCCACGCGTCAAACAACCCACTAAATCAAATGATAAAAAATACAATAGTCTCAATTTTTAATTTTGCAAAATTAACAAATAACAATAAAAAGAAATTTAAGAACTCCCTCATTTTCTTCTTTTAAATTGTTGTAGAATTTTTTTTCCTTGCTTCTAGAGAGAAAATTGTTTGTTTGTGTGTGTAGAGAGGGACCAAGAGTGAGAGAGGAAAAGAGAGTGAGACGTGTGAGAGGGGACTTATGAGGGGCTAAAGTTTTTTCTCTTGTACTTCAATCTCTTGGTCTAGGGTTTAAAGTTTTAGGGTTTCACAAGGAAAGAAATTACGAGAATAGAGGAGCAAAATTCTTCGCTTGGGGAAGGGGTTTGGACACTCTCCTCTACTCAAACATGCTATGTAAGGAATTGAAGAAATAAGGAAACAATGTGAATAATAATAAAAATCACCATAAATAATGTTTCATTTTTCTTTCTTTCTTTCTTTTCTTTTTGCAACATGATAAATTTCTAAAAGCGTAATCAAATTTTTGGCAATTACTATATTCAAAATTTGAATCATAATTTGATTGAATAACGTCCAAAATAAATTATTTTATTCAATTACCACGCATAAATAATTTCACATAAATTTTAGAAAATTAGAGCTAATTAAATATCAAATTATTTTCTTTAAATGAATTGGACTTTTCTCATCATTGGACCTCGATCAAGCTTTGACTCCCTATCAATTAGGAAAATAATGCTAGACATTAAATAAATACCGTCACATTCTATACAATTTCAGGAAATTACACTAACATATACTGAATTATGCCATGCAACAATATGTCCAAATGTTACAAGTTTCTAAAGGCACTAAAACCTAGCATAATGCTATCATATATTAGCCAAAACTTTTTCGGAGTGACAGTAAGTAGATTTTTGAATTTAGTATCTGTTTAACACCCATTATTATTTTATGGTTTTGCTACATGATCATTTTAAACCACACATTCACACTATAAAATATTCTACACGTATATCAAAAACTTTTTTTTTTTACTTTTTAACCACACATTCTCCTAAAAATACAATTCAAAACTAAATTTTTTCCCAATTACAAACAGGCTCTAATAGTATTAGGCCCTGTTTGATAAGCCATATTTTCCAAGAAAAGTGGAAAATAAATTCGATTTTCCCACTTTTTACCCTGTTTGATGGGTCAAATTTTACCTGGAAAATCTTTTCCCATTTTCCCCTCACGTGACGTATTTTCCCTGAAATCGTTGAAATATATTTCCCGTCTCAGAGTATGTAAAACGTTTTCCACCATAATGAGGAAAATAGAACCCCAGAAAATGGAACCCAAAGCTTTCCCCAAAGCTTCTCTCGACACCGGACGCCGTTCGATCTCACGCAGCATCGATTGCTGCCGTTTTCCAGTTGAACCCATCAGTTGTCTCTCACGGCGGACGGACCCTGCGTCGCTTCCTCCGCCGTAGAAATGGGTAGGTTTCGTAGCATACTATAATTTGTTCGGGTTTTTTTTTGGTTTTTTTGGTTTCTGTTCAGCAATATCATCACGACTGCTTTGCTACTTCACCTTTTCGTTTACGAATTTAAGCCCTTGTCCGTGTTACATCTGCAATCTCGATTTCTAGGTTTGCTGGAACTGTACATTTCGAACTATGGGTTGTCACCAATGGTGTTTCGATTTACTTGTTATTTTTGGATTTTCTTCCACGCCATCAATGTATATTTTGACTTGCAAAAAATTGGATTATCTCTTTGAAAAATTGGGAATTCTGTAAATTAGCAAAGTATATTTTGTCAAATTTGTGTCGTCTTTGATGAGATTATTGATTCTTACAAATAAGAAGAAACCGGCATCTCTTTGAGTTGTTTCAATATCAGAGCCTATCTATTTTTTCTTGGCTGCATCGGTATGTGTCCTTTCTCATTGAGTTTTCTGGTTTTTAATACAAAAACTGAACTGGTATGTTGGGCTATTTTGAATCTTTTACTTAATGTGATTTCTTGAATTGTTTGTTGCTTGGTTCATGTGTCTATAATTTAAAATTTCAGGTATTAATTGAAGTCTCAACTGCAGATTAATTGAAGTCTCAACCATTATGGAATAGATTGAATAGATTGAATGTCATAGGGGAGAAAGGTGGGATAGATTAAATTAATCACTGGTTCATGACGTGTTTGGGATGAGGTTGAATAGATTGAATGTCAAAGGGGAGAAAGGTGGGATGAAGTCATATGAATTGGATCATTCGGACCCATTTTGGATGGGAAATGGGTCATTAGAGTTTCCAGAAGTGGCTGTTGAAATTGAGATGCAGTGAAACAAGTATAAGAAAAATGTTGAGGAGGTAAATAGGTGAACTGGAGGAAATGCCAGGGCAGAGCTTAATCGATCAGATTTGATTGGCAACACAAAGTATCTGATGAGTGCAGTAAATTCTTGGCCTGAATTGACTGAGCGGAAGCAAGTGATTGATAAGCACACTAATATTGCTACTGTGCAGACTCAGACTGAGCTTCCTAGCATGCTCAGGGGGAAAGTGAAATGATGATCAGAGGTGGAATTGAGAAGACTAAGCTTCCTAGCATGCTCAGGGGGAAAGGAGATGAAATGGATAAACTGAGGTTCGCTATAATGTATCTCAGGGAGTCCGATGTTGATGCTAGTGCATTTCAGTATGTGAAGAAGTATAAAGTCAATAAATATCGCATTAGCATCAAAAAATTCTTTCATGTATGTGGGTTGTATACTCTCAGACTCACAGTGAGTTCTGTTTGGTACACTCGTGGAAGGCCTCTGTATTTTACATGACTCAATCAAGCTCTGCAGCTGTCATGACTAAAGCTTCCGGCATCAGGTGGATCTATTATCTACAGCAGCTTTATCAGTGCTGGAAACTGCAGCTCTCCAAGGTCAATTCTGCTAGGACGAGAACCAGGACGAGGAAGTCGGGAAGAAAAAATGTAGTGTGAAATGTGGTCCTTGACTAAGTTGTCTTTATATGTACTGTGTTTAATAATAATAAGATAATGTTGAGACTATTCAGCATGTTATTTTCCTGAACTGTCCTCTATTACTCTGTTATTCTTATTTCCTATTTGTGCCCGTTTAATACATTATTGGTTGAATTTATGTTTGACTCGGAATTTGTGGCTCTCCATTCTTGGTTGAATTTATGTTTGAACTGTCCTCTAGGATGCAGTGTTTTGTACATATTGGATGGATAGTTTTTGGTAGTCTCCCAGGAGCTGAATGTATTTTTTGAAAAATGGTTCTTTTTGTTGATGGATTTTGTAATACAGATGATTTCTGTGTAATGGGAATATATCATGCAACTTTGAGGTGCCTATTCCCCCATGGGTATTAATTTGGGAAACAATGTGGGTTGTTGTTTCTTTTGTATTCTACATGAAGGTTCCAATATTGAAAAAAAAATAAAGAACAACGTGGGTTGTCGTTTCATTTTTTCACATTATCTTTTGTTCATGGTTTGTTGGACATTATAAATGGCTATCAAAAACCAATTGTTGAAAAAAAAAAATTCCATGGAAAACGAAGCCTATCAAACAGCTAAAGATGGAAAAAATTATAATTTTCCATGGAAAACAAAGGCAGTCAAACATCAAAAGATGGAAAATTGCAACATTTTTTAGATGGGAAATTATACCAATCAAACGCAACTAATTGAT
>CAIGRT010179220.1:0-12919 GCA_903798405.1 Fraxinus platypoda
GACTTTTAAATTTTTAAGTTGTGAAAGATAAAGTAATTGTAACTTCTGAAAATTTTGAATTGTGACCTACAAATGTATTAATTTGGGCCCAATAAAAGTAATCTGTGACCTATAATTTGATGTTCTGTGATCATAAAATAAATTGTGTGACTTATAATTTTTGTAATTTGTGACCGATGAACAAATTATGACTTTTAAAATTTTAATTTGTGACTGATAAACGAACTGTGACCTATAAAATTTTTGAATTGTGACCTTAAAATTTTTGAATTGTGATCAAATTGAATAGATCTGTGACCTTTATATATTTATTAATAAAATATATAATTAATTAATTAATTCATAAATAAATTTTAATGAAAACCTGATTTTTGAAATTTAAAACCTCAAACCTTAATTTTGAAATGGTGATACTTAAATACCTTATTTATACCGTGACCTATAAAATTTTTGAATTGTGACCTTAAAATTTTTGAATTGTGACCAAATTGCATAGATCTGTGACCTTTATATATTTATTAATTAAATATATAATTAATTAATTAAATTATAAATAAATTTTAATGAAAACCTGATTTTTGAAATTTAAAACCTCTAACCTTAATTTTGAAATGATGATACTTAAATACCTTATTTATATATTGTTCCCTTAAAACAATACTACAATCAGTTAAAATTATATAGGCAAGGTAACACAATAATCATTATTACGAGCGTATTTTATCGCTAAATTAATATTTAGTTATGCAAGTCTCACTTTAATAACCCCTTATACTAAAAACGAAAATAATTCACAACTTGGCAAAGATGTATCAAGACTTTTTTACCTACCTATTTAGCAGCATAATTGTAAAACTGCAGTATAATCTCCATAAAATAATAATGTTAAAATCAAGAAAAAAGATTATTTTTCAGGGATTATAAAATAATCGATAAATAAATAATTTATTGATAGACATGAAGCCATTCTAGTTAACAATACAAAAATTTGGTGCATGTCAAGCATATCTTGAATATGTGTACCAAGAACGATCAGCATTTAGATTATACATGTGTTTTAATTCATCAAAAAGAAGAATTTCAAGTATTGTAATCTTAAATAATTACATACTACAAAATTTAAAAAAAAAATTCTAAATGTGTTGCTGTATGTATTGTAGAAGTTGGGAATTAGTTTGAGTTCGGTCGGGAAAAAGAAAAGAAAAAAAAATAAAAATAAAAAGAAGCAATTTTAGACGCATATTGAAAAAAAAATTGAATTGAGAAAAATAGTTGTCAACTAAAAAGTTCCTCAGTGTGTATTATAAACTTTTACATATTCAGCCAATTATTGTTTGGGAAAATTAGACCAATTACCTTCCAAAATTAAAGAATTTGAATAATACTATATTAACTAATTAAAATCTTTAACCATGTAATTACGTTCTAAAACTCCAAAACTCCGAAGCCCAAATTAGAGCCCTTGATTCCCGATTCCAGAAAGCTCCCAAACAATTACACGAAAGAGAAATCATCAACCATGCCACGACCCCGCTCCTCCTCACACATTACAGATTTCAAATTTATTTATTTTCCTGAATTAAATAGATGTATAATTCTTTAAAATCTTCGATTGTAGTACTAGAAGTCTCATTTATGGACAAGGTATGTATATGTATGCATTTGATTGCCAATTCAAATTCAATTTTTTAGGCTTACTTTTTTTTTTTAAATCGCCTATCGAAATTGGATTTCTTATGTTAGTTATTAGGGGATTGTTGAAATGCTATACAGTTCAAGTATAATTGCCATTAGTTGTGTTTTGAATTTTTCTCCATGAGTAATTGTATTAGTTGTGTTTATTAAGTTTAGCCCCCCATTTTCTCTGTGTTCGTATGCTCTTTTTCTTCTGTGACAGCTATTTTTGAACAACGAAGTTCTATTTGTGTTTTGTGGTGAATAAACTAGGGTGTTTGTGCTCTATATTTTCAGAGGAATCCATTTTTCTGTGTTTATAAAAAAAAGCATAAGCATATGTTCCTTTTCTAGTTTTATGACTATTTGTGAACAATGTAACTTCTACATTGTTATCATTTTCTCGATTCCTTAGTAATTAGATGGTAGAGTCATTTTCGATGTTGTTTCCCTTCAAAATTGTAGCAGATTAGTGAAGCAATTGTTCAATGTTGGAAAAATAGGATAGCATGATGTAATTTTTGTCACAGTTGGATATGATACCTCCTCTATTAAGCATTTTGATATAAAAATATGAAAATATTGTTGTCACTTTTTTTAGATTTTGTTAACGTTTTTGAATATTTGTCACTTTTCTCTATAGATGATATATGATCAAGAATTTTAGACGGATGGTTGAAACAACTGTGATTGAAGCTGTTGAAATTTTGAAGTTCATGCAATCAAAAGGCTCAACTATGTCTTTTCCATTGCAAAAACTTATGGAATTATGAATGTGGCACTTGCTTAATATCATAGAATAGAGGAATACTTCGAACTCTTAACTGATATGAGAAATAGTCAATGCCTTCCTGACATGTCAACGCACAAGAACAATCCATCTGGTGCCAAGGTCACCAAAGCTGCTGCTGAGAAGGGTGCCAAGGTCACCAAGGCTTCAATTGATCTTCGATTGTAAATTTGGTAGAAGTGTTTAGTTGTGACAATGGTCTTTGTTTGTTGATGCTTAACATAGTAGATGTCATTTGTATTACCACAACTATGGCTTGTAATGACGTGCCTGGATCTTTCTTGTCTCGGGATATTTTTTCTTGGGTTTTTGTCACATGGAGTGGAATCTATAGTTTTACACTGAAATTCATTTATTATAATGCATCTAGTTGCCAAGGTTAAGATTTGTATTATTTGTACATGTTCAAAGCTATTAACAGTTGAAGCATGATTTAGCTAAACTTAAAAATTACTCTCAAGTAACCTTTTTTCAAAAATTTCTTGAATAAGGTTCTTCTTGTTCACTTGTTTCAACGGTAAATTAGTGGTTACTTTTATATTAAATAACTTTACTACTGCTTTCAAAAAAATTGTTGTAAAACATTTTTTTTAACTTTATTTGCCTAATAGACTATCAAATGGCAGAAGTACAACAATAATAATGAATGAAGATAGTTTGAAAAACATTTAAGTTCGGAAAAGTTGATGTAGGAGCAGGAGATTTCGAAAAATCTCGATCGAGTTACTATGTAGCAATGCTTCTAATTGTGGATTAATTGTCAAAGTGACTAGCACTTCTAACATGCTAGCAGTTCGTACGTCACTTTTTTAACAAAAAGTGTCATTATGTCACTTTTTTTAATATTGCAATGCTTTAAAGACGGGCAATTACAATGTTTCTATCAATTTTTCAATATTATAATGTTTACCTTTTATTGAATAGATATACTATAATGTTACTTTTTTAACGAAAAGTGACATAATGTCACTTTGTTTAACAAAGTAACACAATGTCATTGGTTTTACACAAGGCGGTCACCCAGTGCATTACTAGGCGATCGCCCAGTTGAATGTTTAAGGGCATGTTGTCCTTAAATTGCTTGGGCAATCATCCGGAAGTTGAAGTTGGGTGACAGTCCAAACTACCAACAACCTAATTTTTAAAATTTTACTTTTTTAACAAAATGTGACACATGCAGTGTCACTTTTTTTAACAAAGTGACACAATGTCACTGGTTTTACTGCCCAGTGTATTACTTGCCGATCATCCAGTTGAATGTTTAAGGGCAGTCATTATTTTTAGTATTTATCATTTTTTTGAGTTTGTCATTTTTTTGAATGTTCGTCACTTTTCTTATTTTTTGTCACTTTTTTGAATCTTCATTAGTTTTTTTAGTATTTGTCACTTTTTTCTATCACTTTCTTGAAATTTCAATCATTTTTTGAGTGACAAACATCATTTTTTTTTTTAATAAAAGTGACATTGCATATAAAAAAAGTGACACTTAACTTTAAAACGTAACACAATGTCCTTTTTATATTGAAAAAGTGACAATTAATTTTACACAGTATTTTTTATTTCCAAAATATTTTCCATATGATTTTTCAAAAGACCCGTAATTTTAAGAGTATTTTTGTAAGTTGCCCTTATTGTTTTATATTTTCTTTGGGCCCTAAAGAATTTTAAATAAAATTACTATCTTATATATTTAACAAGATTATTAATTTAGTAAACTAGTCCATGTCGGTACTTTTTTTTTTTTATTTGAACAAAGTTATCAATTTATCAAACATTTATTTATTGAGATTTTACCACAGATTTTCATGTTCATGTTCCATTAATCTTATTTGGTGTTTAAATTTTGTAACTAGTCATAATCAATGTGAGTTGAATGTTATTTTTAAATTAATTTTAAGTCGTATAAAAATGTTGCTTTTAGATGTTGAATCAATACTAGCGTAACACAAAAATATAACAAATAATGAAAAAATACATATTCTTGCACTGAGTTGTTGTTGTTGTTTTTTTTTTTAGCAATGTCAAATGTCTTATAAAGACATCAAGGGAAAGTTAGGAAAGTTGCTTAATTCATAAATAATCACTAAGCAAATATGAGAAAAGAAAAAAATGATTTATGCATAAAGTTCAACGCCAAGAAAATAAATATCTTATCTTAAGGTTGTAGAATTGAAAATATATTAGCATTTAGCATATAGAATTGAGAGATCAAACACCATGTTGTCTACATCATAAATATCCACTTTGATACACAAAAATTAAATATAGGCATATATTTATGTATATATATTATAGACAGTGGTGAAGTTAGACATTTTTCATTGTGGATAAAAATTTAAGTTGTAAATGTTTTTAAAACGACAAAACATTAATATAAATAAGTCAATATATTACTGCAAATGTTGTCTAAGCATTTTCATACCTTGAAAACATCGTATGATTATATCGTTATCAATATTGTAAGAATACAATCCTCAATATATACTACCGAACTATCACTCAATCATTGATATCCAATTACACAATCAATTCTTGATATCTCATTTCAAAAAAAAATACTTTATTTATCATAACAGTAGCAACTAGAAGAATTAATGCCAAAATCATAAACCCATAAAGCAATGGGTACATCTCATTTTTCGGGCCAGTGAAGTGCAAGATCACTAAGATTTTGTAATCCTTCAAAATCTGTATGAGTGCACATATCAAGTAACTAGGTGCAAGCAACGTGCAATGCACGTTTGCCTAGTTTATATTTAATAGTTTTGTTTAAGAATTAATTTGTTATTAANTAGCAACTAGAAGAATTAATGCCAAAATCATAAACCCATAAAGCAATGGGTACATCTCATTTTTCGGGCCAGTGAAGTGCAAGATCACTAAGATTTTGTAATCCTTCAAAATCTGTATGAGTGCACATATCAAGTAATATATGTCTCAAGTTGTTATTCAAGCGCCAATGTCTCTTCAGGTTTGAAATCTTTGGGACAATATTCACATAGTCGATTTAACTTGTCATTGTCGAAAGCAGAAAATAAATTATGCAGACACAAACATTTACCTAGAAGAAATGACCATTCAACTATTAACAAAGTTATGATAAAAACAATGAAGGAAGGTGCAGCTGCCTCTTTAAAACAAGAAATTCCGTTACATAGTCCGTTAAAACAACAAATTCCGTTAGTTTTTCCGTTAAAACAACAAATTCCGTTACATAGCCACTTTTAATATATAGAAGATATATGTCTCAAGTTGTTATTCAAGCGCCAATGTCTCTTCTGGTTTGAAATCTTTGGGACAATATTCACATAGTCGATTTAACTTGTCATTGTCGAAAGCAGAAAATAAATTATGCAGACACAAACATTTACATAGAAGAAATGACCATTCAACTATTGAATTTACATATCAATAGTAACATAAAAGAAATCTACACAAAAGCGATGCAAATTGTCACTTCAATGTTATGTCGTTAACAACCTAGGGGTATAAACATATCACCTGTGTTGGGAACATCATTATTTTACGTTTTGCAAACACAATAAAATATTTTTTTAAAAAAATCACCTTCAATCCTCGTTGTTTGGAGTCGTTCTTTACATATTTTCACTAATTTCATGACATTGGCAATATTTTGATCTTTCTTTTGTAATTCTTTCAAATAATTATTTGAAATACTAACACGTTTTCCATAAGATGTAGAATAAATTCAAGTTCAAATGTTAGCATTCATCCCAACAAAACAAGCGCATCACATCCTTTTTTGCAACTAGTGTCGTAAGTGGTGATCATATCTTTGACATCAACTATAAAGGAAAACATAACAGTCAAGTTATGTAAATAACTATAGTGAGAGCCCAATGTGTATCATCAACTCGCTTAAGAATAGTTTCTTGATTAAGGCCTACCCAATTAATATTTCACCAAAATTTGCAAAACCGATTAACTCTATTTCTCTCCAAAAAGAATGAGTCGAAGCTGCCGCTCAAGAAGTGATTCAAAAATTTTGAGCCTTTGTTTCTCTCAAAGAAGATTTGATCTCATAGTCGATCCTTCGACAACATTCACCAATTTAGTAACACAATAAAGAATGTCTTAATATTCACATGCTTATTTGCCACAATTGCAAGAGCTCATTGGAGTTGATGAGCAAAACAATTAATATAGAAAGTAATTAGGTTATCTTCCAAAGTAAGTGCTTTGAGACTATTATAGTCGTCTACATATTACTTGCCCAAATGACTTCTTAAACTAGATATACTTAAGTTATATTTAGAGAATAAGTGATCAATGCAAGCCTAAGTGAGTGAGTCATGGTACTTAATACATGTTCAATACCAATGAAATGCTCCATTACCTATTACAAAACAATTGACATTTTCTCCTTCACTGAAATGTGATATGAACCCACGTTGCAATTGTAGCTACGAAACTCATGACAGATTAAATCAAACCTAAAAAAGCCAAATATTACGGTTTGGAAAGCTCAACCAAATAAATTATTGAACCAAAAAATTAAAACAATCGCAAACAATATCTTGACCCCGTGATCATAAAACTTATGAACCTCACTTGAATTTTTGAATGCCACAAAAATTTAATCATTGATAAGTTCAGAATTAGTTCGATGAAAAACAAGTTGAAACCAATATGCATCGCAATAATATCTCAATAATTGTCTATTTTTACAATGAATTAATTAGACCTTATTTATAGGGAATCCATAAAACCTACTTAAAAATTAAGCCCCCCTTTGACACCAATTTTATTCTCATTCTCTTTCTCACTTTTTTTTCTCTTTCTTCATTTCAACCACACATTTTATCAATAAAATAATACTACACATAAACCCAAAAATTCTCATTACTTTTTAACCACACATTCTTCCATCAACCACTATTCCAGAATTTATTTTTTCTTCAAAATGGGTGTCAAACAGGGGCTAAATTAACAGCCAAAATAACAAGAATTACTATAAAACTAGAGTTTTAACTAAACTAAATTTCTTTCCAAAAATTGAAAAATTCGGCATCAGATTTGTGCTATGCGGCTGCATAGTGTATGGACATGCGGTCGCATAGTTCATCCAAAATGCTACATTTGATTCTCGGTATAGGGACATGCGGTCGCACCTCACGTAGCACTATGCGATCGCGAAGTTGTCCCGAATAGCGTCTTCTTCCTTTATTTGAATTATGTTCACCTATCTTGTTTTCATTTCCAAGCCCAACATAAAACTTGTCCCTTTGCTTGTTGTGCTCAATATTTTGACCAATATGTAGGTTGAGCAAGTAATCACATGACTTCCTTGACATTTTTTGCTCGTAATCTAGTCATTAGTTCTTCCTCCACAATCAACTGATCATTGTCCTTGCTAGCTCTCTACCATGGCTCTCATCAAAATGTCAAGAGGTTCATCAATAAAAATAGAACACATCATCAATATCCTTCACAGTAACATCAATGGTTTCAAATACAATAGCACATACAATATCCTTTTGAATTTCAGGTAATGTTAATTGGAGATTTTTAGGAGCTTTATTAGAAGTAACAACCTTAATCTCAGCATTATTTTCACACAACCGCTTCAAATAATTCACTTGATTTCTTGAATCTTCAGTAAGCCTTTGCAGTAGAAGAAATCGAACACAATTAATTGATGCATTTAGGTGAGTCTGATACTCAATTTAGGCATTAGACATTAGGCAAACCTTGGGTAAAGATCAGAGAAAAATGGATTTTGGGCTTTTCTTTGAAGTTTTATCTGTTGTGTCGTGAAAGAGAGGAGATAAGAGAGAAATGGCAAAGTCTAGACTTGGAAAATTTTTCTATAAATTGATTGGGTACTTGCATTTCAATTGATAATTATTCATTCTAGACTGGTGAACAAAGATTAATGCTTTGTCCTAATAATGTTGTAAGGAAACCTACTCTACCACGTGTATGTGGTTTATCTTGACCATGGAAAGTGGATCTTAAAACTAGCGATTGTAGTATACTTGGAAGTGTATTGGGCATAACTAATGTATGAGGTTTAATTCTATGGCATCACAATATGAAGAATTAAACTCTATATGATTGCTCTATGGATAACCTGAATTTATAATGGTAGGGCAGTTACTATTCGTGAACATGAGGATCTATGATGTACTATTGAGTAAATCAATTAATATTATAAAAAGTCACCTAATATGATGGGTAAATGAATCTGCTTAACTATTTTCTACTAAACAATTTAAATTTGAGCTCAGTATTTAGCATAATATGATTGGTAAATGAATCTACCTAATATGAAACATTTTTCTACTAATTTGATACTATTCACGTTAGATTGTAATATATTGAGCGTAATTAATAGTCATGATGATCAATATAATTTTTTTTTGCCTTGGTTACATTAACAGGATACGTTGAATGAACTTTATAAACCAGGATCTTAAATTGAAAACACAACCACTTGACCATCTCAAAGGACTAGTTTGTGGGTGGTTGATCCTATAACACCCTAAATGTATACCCAAAATTTAGAAATGTTATCATTTGATTATCTTAAAATCATAAATGTGAAAAAAAATGATTTAATTTTACTTTAACATAAGAAACATCAATGACTTCATTTATGAAAATATTTTGTGTAGTACTTTTGTACTTAATAAAATATAATGCAATTAAATTAAATTTTAAATTCATTTTCAAAATGAATTCGATATAAATATGATAGTATGAGTCTGTCGTATCACAAGTAGTAGTCTCGAATCATCTTGCGCTAAGTAAGCAAACTTCATGAATATGATGCATGCTTATGACAGACATGCATATGAATTTCTTCAAAATAAAAATGATTTCTCAATATGTGTCCCATTTTCTTCAATTTTTTTAAAAACTTAGCATTAACATCGTAAGCTCATTTGGTGTATTGTCTAGCCAATCAGAATGCAATGGACAATTATTATTTGAAGATTCGTCCTACTAATAGTACTATAAAGAGGTTAACATTAATATTAACATTATTATTGAACATTGGTCGGGTGCACCGGTCCTCCATACTCCTTTCTCATTCACACTTTTCATGGCATAGACATACACTTTTTAACAAAACATTCGGAATACATATTTTTAAAAACATTGTTTGACTCATGACATTTGTAAAATTTTATTTTTATGTATGCTTATGGGTGCATTGACGTGCATGAATATATCATAAGAATATTAATGACATAAAACGTAATAAACGAATATAAAGTTCACATAATGACACATTTACGTAGCACATTTAGTGATATAACATATGCAGAAGGGGAGAATCACTTACCTGATTTCTTAGCTAATCACTTTTGATTTCAAGTGGAAATGCCATTGATCGTCCACGAAATCAACGTGCCAATAATTCTAAGTTGTTATCATTTAATTATTAAGAACCTTCAACATGTGTATTGTTTATCCCATTTTACTTTTAATAATTAGTGACTAATCACCTAACTTAGAATATCTGGCAAGAATATAATTAACACATGGAAGATATTTTATTCCATAGTCAATATCCTAATCGAATAAGACTAATACGTAAACGAATCAATAATAACCCAGCTTCGACAGATTTAAATTATGAATGTGATTATACGTGTTTTTATGAAATAAAAGAAATTGTGATAATAATATATCATATAAATATAATTTTCTTATTACACTAAAGTACTAAATATAAGTGTTATGCTCTACATCCAATCGATTTATGTTGTAAACACTTTTAATATATTAAATGCATTTATTTTGACAAGATCTATTATTTATTTGAATTACTATTCTAATAAATTATATTAAATAATAGAGTCAATAGATTTAAGTTTTAGTAATTAGTTAATCACAAGCAGTTGTGATTACGAGATATAAATTATATATGATTGAATTTCAAATCATCCATGGTCATAAGTTATAATGAGATACAAATATCTATTTGAGTGTCAGTGGTTAATCTCTAACGATCGGTAGTGGAATTGATCATTCGACTTGAGGTCATCTAGTGCCTTATATGACGACAATAATACTTTCGTGATGTTTGAAGTTGTTATGTCAAAAGTCGCTAATATGATATTATTCGGATATGTCAAGAATCATATGAAGATTGTGAATGATCAACAGATGATTGGTCACTTTTAGATAGTAAGAGATTATGATCTACATTTCATTAGTTAAGTTGATAACAAAATCCTTGTCCAATTTGTATTCATAAGTCGAAAAACGTTTTCGACTTACATTGACTTAATAGTGGGATGAAAGATGCAATCGATAATTGAGATTGACACATATTCATATCTCGTAATTGATCGGATCATATTGACGAAATGATTATAGTTTCATGGTAAACGAACAAGTTTGATTTTGTCATACCACGAACAAGTTTGGTTTTGCCTTGACACATTGCTATATGTTAATCTGTGACGACGAATATGAACTGGTGATAAATTAAAAAAGGGTATTTTAATTTATCGATTTTGATTAGAATAAAATAATAATTCACGTAATTAGGCATCGTGATTTTGGAACCTAATGAGTCACATACAAAAGGAAAACTAAAAGAATGAGATTCACCAATTAATTAATTAACAAGTGTTTGATAATTAATTAATTATGTTGCTTATTACTAGACCCGGATTAATTAACTAGATTAATTAAATATTGGATCAGGTTAAGTTTAAAAGATGGGTTAAGCCCACTTAGACTTTCATTAATAGGCTACTAACACAATACAATTATATTATTGCTAGCACAATAAAAGAAAAAAAAATTCTCGATCTTCTTCCCTGTGTGGATTTTCATTGAGATCGGACAATTGGACATCTGTGGATTGCAGATCGGAACTATTCTTCAACTAATTCATCCAAGGTATAATTTTCTATCATAGTTTCTATCTAAGCACAAAGTAGATATTTGGTGGGAATTGAAATCTGTTTTATTTTCCACTGTGAATTATTAAGTAAATTTTCAACAATGGTATCAGAGTCTACTTTGTGCTTGTTAAATATTGTTTTACATCTGAGAACAATCAAACGTTGACTATTGAATCTAACAATTTAGAAAATTTTATTTTATTTTCAAAAATCTATTTTTGAAAAGAAAAATTAATTTTTGGTCTAGAACATGGGTCCGATTGCAACAGGTAGCAACAAGGAGTCGCCGCCGTGAAGGAGGAGTGCAGTAACGCGCGCATGACGGTATTGTGCAATAACAACGATCTACAACGGCATCTACAGATGGAGCCGGTGCTACCAAGGCGAAAGGGAAGGATATTTTAGGGTGAGGGTTTTGAGTGATTTTGGGGACGGGCTCTCTTGTCCAATTTTTGAAGTTGCGAGACTCTGTAATATCATAAAATGTGTCATATTGCAATTTTAATATAAGGGCATGATTGTTATTTCTGAATATTTTAAGGGTTATTTATAAATTTTGAAATAAGGGTCCCATTGCAATTTTCAAAATAGTTTTGAATTTAGATATTAAAATTGGTTTTGAATTTAATTTTAAAAGGGTTTTTGATCCAAAATTTAATTTTGACTCGATTAACGTTTTATTTAAAATTGACGACCTTTTAAGTTATCTTTAAAATTTTAATTTAACTTAAATATTAAACTTTAACCTTAAATTGAATTTTATTTTATTTTATTTATGAGTATTATCCAAAATAAAATATTAATTCATTTGAAATTAGAGTAGGACTCTAATTTGATATTTAATTAGAATTTCATTTTAATTAAATAGTTCTGTCCTATAATTGTCGAAGTAGAGTTGGACTCTAATTCAATATTTAATTAAAATTTGATTTTAATTAAATAAATCCCTAATTAAATTAATTGATTAATATAATTAATTAATTATTTAATTGTTCCGATCCATTTATCAAAATAAGTTTAGACAACTATTATTGCTAGACTTTTGAAAGATGCTTACACATAATATTAGATATTATATAGGAATGCATTTATTTGATGAATGTTTATTTAGTGGATGATTATGGATTCAATAATGTGAATGTGTTGAATGAATAATTTATTGTCGTTTTATGAGGCTGCGAGCTCTTAATTTATTTTGGACCTGCGAGTCTGTTTTGTTATTATTATGAGCCTGTGAATCCAATTTTATTTAGGTCTGTGTGCTAACTAGTATAGGATACATGTTATAGTTATACCAATTGAAGATGCAAGAAGAGGAATGAACCATGGAGATGGTGCATTGATACTAATTCAATGTAATGCCCAATAGGAATTGATCAACTAGTCTTCCTTTTAACTAGACTTTATATATATAAAGTCTGAATTGTTATTTGCCTTACATCATTATAGTGAAAAATGGGAATCCTAAATCGATTTCAGTTTGTTGAGTACACTGAAGGTTGGTCTATTAGAGATATGCTTAACACTATGAAATATTTGATATTTTTGAATGATGGGTTTGACTTAA
>CAIGRT010179223.1:0-15505 GCA_903798405.1 Fraxinus platypoda
TACTGAAATTAAATTTCTAGACAATTCAGGGATATATCTAACATTTTTTAAAATATACACAAAACCAGTGTCAAACTTTAAGGTAATATTTCAAATTCCAACAACAATATAAGCAGAATTATCACACCGCACAACATTCCCATCATTTGATACATGCAAATTTTCAAACTAGTCCTTTTGTGATATCACATGAAAAGATACACCAGAATTAAGTATCCATTCTACGTTTGCCCTTTACAATCAATTTTTCAATTCAGCAGGATAAACAATAGGATTGTAATCATATAAACCTTACCATCACCACTATAAAAAATAGAAGACAATACATTTACTTCATCTCTCTCCTTACCATTTTGCTTACCTTTCTATTTATAGCAATACTTTATAAAAAAATACCATGTGTTTCCACAGCCATAGAATTTCTTAACCTTCGTCCTAAATTTGGATCTAGACATACCCTTACCCTTCTTTCTACCTCCATTACTACTTGACTCACCACTACTCTGGTAACCATCATGATTGTTTTGCCTAAATTGAGTTATACCCTTCATCATGTGAATCCCACTGCTTTTCTTATCATATTTTCAGGTCTAATTTCTATCTCCTTACTTCTAAGGGAGTTAATGACAATTTCAGGCTTCAAAGTGTTTCTACCATACTCAATAGCATTCTTTACTTCTTTATAAGTATTAGGTATAGAATTCAGCAAAACAATAGCATTATATGTATCAGACACCGACTCTTCACAGTTAACAATATCTTGAAAAAGTTTGTTAAAAACGTATAAATTGTCATCAAATTTTTTTGCAGAATCCATTTTAAAACTAAAAAAATGTTCAAGTAAGTAAAGTTTGTTTAGAGTAGATTTGAACAAATGTAAGTCTTCCAACTTTTTCCAAAGTTCTTTAGTGATTTTCAGTTTAGCCAATTTTCTCAAAATTGTGTTAGAAAAGTGTAAAATAATTGAGGTATAAGCAAGCTCGTCAGTTTCTTCTTTTTGTTCTTTTGAAAAATCAGTGGGAAAATTACCATTAATGGCTTTTGAAACCTTTTGTTGAGCCAAAATACCTCTCATTTTTTGTTACCAATTGAAAAATCACATTTTTCATTTAAATTTTCTAAATCAAAATTGTGAGTTGTCATTTTAATAATCAATCAAAAATATAAAATCACAATTAGGCCACACAAAGTAGACCTAATTGCAAACAATATACACCNAAGGGAATGTTCAAACGGGTAAGGTCTAGATGTTCTAGAGACTTAACAGTGCAACAAGAGATAATTCAACCAAACAGTTTCATACACAATATATCACATAGATAATATGTTGAAGTTTATCAAATAAATAATTTAATCACATAGCAACTAAATGCAAGTAGTTCCTAATTTCTAGCACATGCAATGGTTACCCCACAAGGTAACCCCAATCCTATTGTCACCCCACAAGATGACGCGCTAGCGTTGCAAATTAAACGGGATAAGCCAATGTATTAGAGCACACCTATCTGAATTCGTAAATAACGAGATATACGAATTTAACACTTTATGACCACCACTATTCGTCTAAAGTCTTCGTAACTGTAGCAATCAGTTGAAACCAGAGCTGAATCATAAAAGTGCAGGGGCAAAATCATTCAGATTTCAACGTATAACCTGAAACAAAAAACTACCGCCACCAAATTGTTAGAATGCACATTATAAAAAATATGTCTGAAGAAACCTTTCCCTGGGTAGTTTCCTACGCGCCTCCACCGGAGATTCACGCGTCATCGTTGTCGACCACCGTCGCCACCATGCGCGCTACAGCCGACTGCGCCTCAACCTACAGAATCTGCCTGTGGTACTGGATTCTTCAACCGGCCACTAGTTTGGCCGAAAAATTGAATTGCAGGTTCGGTGATGTGAAAGAAAAATTGGACAGTTTTTGATTTGTTTTCTCCTACCTTTTTTGGCCGAGTCTTAATTGGAACTTTCACACACCACCAAGGCTCTTATACCAAATGTTGAGCGAAATATTGACACCAAAGTTTTCGAACTTAATATTTCACATAATACTGAATCAACACCACAAAGGTTCCAAGACCCAACACTCTTACAATCTCCTTTAACTCCGGTTGCTTGGTATTGTCCACACAGGACAAGGGATGAACAATTATTGTAGCCACAAAATAGCCACAGAGGTTGAAAGAGAGATGGAAGAAGACACTACAAAATAGGAAGCACAAAGCCAAGAAACAAAATTGTAGCCGGGTTATCTCAAATAAAGTTTCTCACACACACCCAACACGACAACGGAGCCAGCATATATAAGGGATATGTGGGTTTTTCGGTTAAGCAGTAGTTAGGCCCAAGAGTTAATAGGTAATGAATAAATGAGCTATCAACCAAAAGCCATCTAAGAATTATGGGTCGGGCGCTGAGTAGCTCTAATTAAATTAGGTTACTTCAAATGACCGAAATAAGTTATAGGTTTAGGTCGTTACAATTGTGGTGTCAATGTTTCACTTTAGTCCTTGGTCGATTCCGAATGAATAAGTAATGACTTAACATCATTGCCCGAGAGGTCGTTTGACAATAATTTGTCTAACATAGGCATTACCTGCACACTGGAACATCCCGTTTGGAGGCAAAGGCTATCGATCGAGAAAAAGGTCTAACGACCGTTTGCACTCCGACGGTCAAGTCAATGGCCAGATGAAAGATAATATGAATGTAAGAGAAGAGAGATGAAATTTGGCTAGGTTTGGAGAACATACCTTTTAATGAAGTGAACTCACATATATATAGGAAAATGTAAATTGGCTAAGTGTTTAATGGGTCGAGCTCAAGATGCAATTGTTTAATTAAAATAGGCCCAATCAATTGGATAGTTGATACCACGTCGGCATATATGAGACATCTTCCATCTGAGCATGCTACGTAATTTGTAGGTGTAACACTACTTGTACCTAAAAATGATGGAACTTGGAGAATGTGCGTTGACTGTAGTGTAATCAACAACATGACGGTAAAGTATCTTCATCTCATACCTAGGTTAGATGATATGCTTGATGAACTGCATGGATAATATATATTGAGTAAAATAGATCTTAAAAGTGGATATCACCAAATTAGGATGAAAGAAGGAAATGAATAGAAAACTGTTTTTAAGACTATATATGGATTGTATAAGTGGTTAGTTATGTCTTTTGGACTTACTAATACACATAATGAATCATGTTTTACGTGTATTCATAGGTGAATTCGAAGTATTTTACTTTGATGACATTCTAGTATATAGTAAGAGCATAGATGAGCATATAGAGCATTTGAGGTGTGTGCTTGTTGTCTTGAAGTAAGAACAACTTTGTGCTAACTTTAAAAGTGTAGGTTTTGTATAGAAAGAATTGTTTCTCTTGGTTATGTTGTTAGTGCAAAGGGTATTAAAGTGAAAGATGAGAAAATCAAAGCCACAAAGAAGTGGCCAACACCTAAAAGCATAATTGAGGTAAGAAACTTTCATGGTTTAACTAGCTTTTATAAGCGTTTTGTTGAAAATTTTAGCACACTTGCCACACCACTCATTGAGATTGTGAAAAAAGTGGAGAATTTCATTGGGGCATTGAACAAGAATATGCATTTAATACTATTAAGGATATGTTGTGTTTTCACCTATTTTAGCACTATCTGACTTTAATAAAACTTTTGAAATTGAATATATTGCCTCATGTATAGGAATTGTAGTTGTTTTAATGCAGGATAGGAGACCAATAGCTTATTTCAGTGAAAAGCTAAGTGTGGCAACTTTGAATTATCCTACGAATGACAAAGAGCTTTATACGCTTGTTTGAGCTTTAGAGATATGACAACACAACCTCTAGCCTAAGGAGTTTGTAATCCACATCGATCATGAGTAATTGAAATATCTAAAGGGTTAGGTAAATTAAACAAGAGGCATTTGAGGTGGATAGAGTTTATTAAGATTTTTCTCCATGTCATTTGGAATAAACAAGATAAAGAGAACATAGTAGCTGATGAATTATCAAGGAGGTATGTACTTCTTACATTTTTAAGTGCAAAGGTGCTTGAGTTTAAATAAGTTAAGTACATGTATGCTAATGATCCAGAGTTTTCTAACATATATATATATATATATCATGTGATAAAGGTGAAATTGATAAATTTTATAAGTATGATGGATATTTGTTTAAGGAAAATAGGTTACGTATTCCGAATCGTTCTATACGTGAATTATTAGTACGTGAAGCACATAGTAGGGTTTAATGGGACACTTTGACATTAAGAAGACTTTAAAGATGTTGCATGAACATTTTTATTGGCTTAAAATGAAAATAGATGTTAATCGTATTTGTAGTATATGCATTACAAGTAAAGAGGCTAAGTCTAAGGTTTTATCATAAGGTTTGTATACACCTTTACTTGTTCCTAGTGAGCCTTGAATTGATGTGTCCATGGACTATGTACTGGAATTGCCTAAAACTAAAAAGGATATAGATTTCATGTTTGTGGTAGTGGATAGATTTAGTAAGATGGTACATTTCATTCATTGTCATAAAATAGATGATGCCACGCACATATATGACTTATTCTTTATGGAAATAGTACGGCTCCATGGGATACCTAGGAGTATTATGTCTGATACAGATATTAAGTTCCTTAGTCATTTTGGAGGATTTTGTGGGGGTAAGTTGAGAACCAAACTATTATTTTCTACTACTTGTCACCTACAAACATATGGACAAATTGAGGTAGTTAATAGGACATTGTTACAACTTTTACGCACTCAATAAGAATTTAAATAGCTATGTGGATTGCTTACCATACATAGAATTTGCATATATTAGGGTCATGCATTCTACTACTTCTTATACGCCTTGTGAAATTGTATATGATTTTAATCCATTAACTTCTTTGGATTTAGTACATTTACTTATTGATGAAAGATGTAGTATAGATGGGAAGAAGAATGCTGAATTGATAAGATCAATCCATGAGAAGGTGTGGCATTATGCTTCTCAAACTAATAAAGGACGGAGGCATGTTATATTTGAATCGGGTGATTGGGTTTGGGTCCATATTATAAAAGAGCATTTTTCGACCTAAAAGAGGTCCAAATTGAAACCAAAATGAGATGGACCATTTAAAGTGTTTAAAAATATCAATGACAATTCTTATAAATTAGATCTTCCAAGTGAGTATAACATTTCTGCTACTTTCCATGTTTCTAATATTTCTCTATTTGATACATGTAGAGATTCAAGGATGAATCCTTTTGAAGAGGGAGGAAATGATGAGAACCATGTGACGAAGGCTAGCAAATAGCAATGATCAATTGATTGTGGAAGAAGAATCAATGACGAGATCACGAGCAAAGAAGATCAAGAAAGACACGGAATCATTCGGTCAAGCTATATGGACCAAGATTTTGATTGCAACGAGCAAAACATCAAGTTTCATGTTGGGCATGGAAGAACCTCAATTGTAGAACTTTCAAATAAAGGAAAAAGAAAATCTCACGACGAACCATGCGGCCGCATAGTTCTAAAATTCGTGCAGCTGCACTTGTACAAAATTTCCACCTGAGAAGAAAACAAGTCTAACTTACTGCCGCAAGCCGCACATGCCATTTCTGGGCCGCATTTTTCAGTTGTTTTAATTTCGTTAGAACTCTTTTATTTTGGTAACTTTTAGATTATTTTCGAATTGTTTAAGGTTTTTATAGGGCTCATTATTTTCATTGAATATTAACCATTATTGAGAGATTAAGTAAAAGCAAGGTTGCTTTCTTCTTACTCTTCATTGAACTCAATTTCGAACTTATCAAGAATTTTATCTTTGTGGCGTTCTACAATTTCATAGCAAAGTTCATGTTTTTTTGTGATTAAGGAGTCAAGTTCCTTTATAACATTGGGGTTGTGATTCCATCTTGTGTGGATTTCGGAGCTACTATTGCCATATAGGTTCATATCAAATAAATATTTCTCTTACACCTCACACACTCTCCCTCCCCCCCTCTCATTATAAAATCGTGTTTTTCTTTTCAAAATTAGGTGGTCATATTTTGTGACATCTGATAAAATTTTGTGAGCTATAATTTAATTAAACAGGTTACAGTCACAATAACACATAATTTGTCGTCACTATCACGTGTAAATTATAAATTTAATAAGGTCATAATAATAAAAACATAATTACAACTCACAATAAGATATAATTTATGGTCACAATTATGTACGAGTCACACATTGCGGAACGTCACGGTAGCAATACAAATTTAGTCACAAATCACACATTTTAATATGTTACAAATTATTTATCGATAAAAAATTATCAAATTAATGAGTCACGACTTATTTGTTAATCATAAATTATTAAATTAACTAGTCACAATTACCCAATTAACGTGTTACCCTTCATCTCCCTCGCCTCACCCCAACTCCACTTTGCTGCCTTAGATCCACAATCCCCACCACCACCACCACCACCACCACCACCCCATCCAACGCACCACCGCCGCCACCGCCTGCACAGATCAGCAATGTAGATTCGCAACCCACCACCACACCAATATTTCCAGCACCATAGCACCACAACTCAATGCAGGCGACACCCAAAATAGTAACTGTACCTCTGTACCACAACCCAAACAGGCAGCACATATATAGCAACGTCAACGTCCAAACATAGCACCAACGCCCACAGAAACAATCCACGGATCTGGCGGTCGAAAAGCTCTGACTTGAAGTGCTTGGACTTTAGGTCAAGAAAATCTGGAAAACAAGAAATCAGACATTTCTCTACGTTTTTTTGCATCCAATTTCTCGTATTTTCCCAATCTTTTATTGGTAAATTCAAGCTGTAACAGCATCAGTATTAAAACTAGTACTCCCTTCACTGTCTATCATTTACAAAAACCCATTTTCACCTCTCTCAAAATCCCCATCTATTCCCCTCTTCAGCCCACTTTTCATCCCAATCCCATTTACACCTCTCTCTAAAACTCAATTTCTTCCACTTTCTGCCTGATTTTCATCCCGTCGGAGAACTTATTTGACTCTACGTTATCGAATAGCCGAAGATAGTGTATGGGAGGAATCTAACGACCAAAGTGTCGGAGGAGAAGAATCCGAGAATAAAGGGGATATAGACGGATTAGCAAGAGAAGGAGAAGGAAAATATGTATTTCTTTTTATATGTATAGAGAGAAGTTCAATTTGCAATGGTTAGAGAGCCACTTAGATTGTGTTTGTAACTCCACTGGAGATGAATATTACAAACACAATTTAGGTGGCTCTAAATGACGTGAGTTTTACATTATTTCTATTGAAATTCTTTAAATTATGTAAACATCTAACAAAATTGATATCCACAAAGAATGATAATTATTCTTCACTTTTTCTTTCCATCCATAACATCCCAGAACATTAGCCTATGTTTGGCACCCATATTTTTTTTTTCAAAAACTCATTCTTTTCGAAAAACTTATTTTCAATCATGCATTCTCTCAAAAAATAATTTTACACGCACACTGAAATATTTTCCTTATTTTTTAATCACACGTTCTCCAAAAAAAATTATTATTTCAAAATGCATTTTCATACAAAAATGGGGCTCAAATAGGGTAAATCATGTTTTCTAATGGGATACTACTAAAGAAATCTAAGAAATGCATACATATAGTCGAAATAAATGTTAAATCATGATTTAAAAAAAAAAAGAAATTAGAGCTTGTTTGAGAGGTTTTTAAACATAATCACTTTTGATCAAATATAATTTTTATCCACATATTTCGTATGATCCACAACAAGTACTAACTTTTAATATATACATTATGAGGAACCCATTGCTTAATTCTAATTTAAACATTACCAAACAAGGACTTAGCTATAAATATGTCAAGAACGTAGTCTTTACCACGAGTCATCTTCCTTGGCTAAATCAAACTCGGAGCGAGAATCAACATCCTTAATTTATGTTAAAGGCTCTTGAAGGGCGCTCTTGTATTAGAGTGATGCAATCAATTTTTTTAGTTTTGAATTTTCTTTGTCAAATCTTCTGAGAGAAATGAAAATGCAGATAATAAAATTGAAAAGAACTTTGCAGTGTTTTTCTCAAATTATTCCAACATTTTACGTAAATATCTTACTAATTCAAATTACTAAACGGGCTTATTTCTCTTGAAACTGTAAAGGATATGAACATAGAAAATCGTCATATAGCATGTTGTTCATGTGTTCGAACTGTTGGAATTTTTTGAATATTTATAGGTGTGAGAATTGGAAAAGTATGCAATTGGTATATGACTAGTTATGGCTTTTCAATTGAAAATGATGTATATCAAAGAGTCATGTTGTTTAGGAATGGTGTAATTATTCAAAAATGTGCATGATAAAAAATTATGACATTTTGAAAGAATAAAATCTACACCATTAGATATGAAATGATGCGATCTAACGTTTGAAATTAATTTTGCCAAAAAATGCAACCATTCGAAGAGATGCATGAAAATTTATAAATAGAACCCTCCTACTTTCACTTTCTTCACTCCAAATCAATTCCATATAATTGATTTCTAATTTTTTTTCTCCAAATTCGATCAAAATAATTTTTGAATTTCGTTTTCAATATTTAGTATTTGATATCTTCCATTCTATAAGAGTACAGTACAGTTAGTGTTGGGTCGTCGGGCGAAATTAATATTGTGCTATATTAATTTTGGAAGAAACGCGTTTTGAGATATGGACGTTTATTTGATCATGTTATTATCCGTGCAGGAAGTGAAATCCATCTTAAGGAGATTTGCATTTGCATATCTCACTTCATTTTATCTCTTTCGAATTTTTGCATTTTCTACGTTTGAGTAACTCGTGATTTGTACCATGGTTTCAATAAGTTGTTACTTTATCCTATTTGCATGCTCGTATTTTTTATGAGCGGAATATAAATTATGCATCAAATTATCCAACAATCTTAAAGACGGATCTGATCTCTTTTCCTGTTATATTCTATCATCTGAATGGATTTAAAGTTTCTGTTTAAATTTTGAGTGCTGATTTCATATGCATGGCTTTTGATCCTCAATTGCATATTCTGTATTTTGTTTAAGTTATTTTACTTATCGTACTCATTTACAGTAAGTCATTTGATAATTTTTGATCCATCTACATAAGTTTGATTTGTGTCATTTAGAGGATAATAAAGATATAATTGTGTTAGTTGCTTGTTGGCAATGATTAAGTGATAGTGTTTCACTTCAATTTCAAATAGATGTGTCTATTCATAGGCAGTGTATGACAGTTTTATTTGCATCCTTTCAATTTCAAAATGTAAACTTTCATGAAGTAGACTAGTCCCTACTTATTAATTCTGTATTCTTGCATGCAAAGATGATAATCTGATGAATTTAATTAGTCAATCACAATGTAATTTAATGATCGCTGCATTAAACAAATACGATACCCAATTAAAATTTTATACAACATGGTTCACAATAGGAATGCAATTTCTATGAAATGAGATAAAGCGATTTTCATTTTCATGTGTAAATTGACGGTCTCAAATATGAAAGTATATGGGCTTTCATATAGCATTGACATTCCTAGTCTTTTTATATATTAATTAAAGGTGAAATTGTTTATCTAGTAGATAAACATAATTATCGATATGGTTGAACTTTATATACTAAAAAGAATATTATGCCTACTAAGTTGTGTCTTATCCAGAATTGGGGGGTATGATTGTTATTTGCATAACATTCTCAATTAAAGTTCAGGTGCACTCCAAGATTTGTAGGGGATGGCATTGTTTTATTCAAATTACAATATTGAGATATTCGAGAATATTTGAAATGATAAACTGCACAGTAGTGAATACCTTGTTAAACTTAAGATGTGTATAATGTTGAAAATTGGATATCCAATGCAATGATTCAAAATTTATTAGTAAATATGTTTTACTATTAGAGTGTAGTTATTTTGTGAAAATCCTTCATACAACTTGAGAATTGAAAGAATTAAAGTTTTCAATAAAGTTAAAATGAAGCACGACGACTTCAAAGATTTTGTAAGGATTTCCTATTTGGTGACAACCAGTGCTTGTTATATGATTTAATCGAAATTGCTAGTTACAAATCACATGGCACAGAATGTAGTATATAATGGTAAGTCTTGGCATCCGTCATAGACATAATACTATTTGGCAGTTGCTCTCAAATTAAACAATGTGGTTGCTCTATTGAAGGATAACCTAATGGATCCGTTTATAAATTGGTTATCTAGAGAGAATAAATTGTGCATCGAGGGAAATAGGTGTAATGCCTAAACTAATGGGTCAGTTTAATGGAAACCTAACCTGGTAATTGGAGATCATACGGATTAGGTTCAATATGAAAACTAGTTATGATTGACACGATGAGAAGCATTTCGAAGTTTTAACAAATAAGTAAGGGTATTCTTTCACTAAAATCTGACGAGGTGAAGAATATCTAAAAGGAGAATGTTTAGATTATCTAAAAGAGGATGTAATTCTCTCGTAGTGTACTCCGCCACATATATTACAACATAATAGTATATTTGAACGGAGGAATTGTATACTATTAGATATGGTGCGATCAATGATGAGCCATGCAAACCTCCCAAAATCTTTTTGGGGGTCATGCACTAATTGCAACTTGCTACACACTAAATCATGTCTCATCTAAGTCGGTTGCCAAAAACTCCATATGAGTTATGGAAAGCCGAAGGCCCAAGTTGTCTCATACTAAAGTTTGAGACTGTGACACTTATATGAAGCGCACTGATTTGGATAAGCTTGGGGCTAAAATCGATAAATGCATATTTGTCGGATAGATAATTGGATATCAATTCTATAAACCTATTGAGAAGAATGTGTTCGTATCAAAACATGTCATAGTTTTAGAGAAAGAGTTCATTCTAGGAGAGTGCAGCGAGAACACAATAGAACTTGAAGAAATTCAAAAATCTACATACACAATTGACCAATTACATGAACTAGAGTCTGATCCCACACTTGCTAAGGGACAAACTCTTGATCAAAACATAGAGACTCTTAAGGATCATTTGACCTTTTAGAAAGTATGAATTCACGATAACTAATCAGGTATCACTAATCGAGGATGATGATTCTACTAAGTACGCATAAGAAAAGCCAAGTAGTGACTTAAAGATATGGCAGGAGGCCATGAAATCAGAAATAAACTCAATGTATGTAAACAAGATTTGGACCTTGGTCAACCCGCCTAATAGGATAAAATTCAAATGTTGTAAATAGGTTTACAAGAAAAATGTCGACATAGATGATAACATCTATAGATACAGAGAAAGGCTAGTAACAAAATGCTCCAAACAAAGACAATGAGTTGAGTTTGATGAAACCTTTTCGTCAGTAGCCATACTAAAGTCCATTCAGATTTTACTTGTAATAGCTGTATATCATGACTATGAGATATAGCGAATGAATGTCAAAACTGTTTTCCTTAACGGGAACTTGTAAAAGGAAGTGTACATGATAAAACCTGAAGATTTTGAATCCAAATATGCTAACAAGATATGCAAGTTTGATCGATCCATTTATAGATCGAAGTAAACATCTAGGAGTTGGAATCTTCGATTTGATAAGACAATCAAAAAGCTCGATTTTATCGGAAACGTAGATGAATCGTGTTTTTACAAGAAGACAAGTGGAGACCTATCGTATTTCTAATATTATATGTAGATTACATATTATTAATGGAAAACAGCATCCTATGCTTCAGTCGATGAAATTGTAGTTATCAAAGAATTTCTCTATGAATGATATGGGAGAACCGACTTATATTTTAGAAATCAAGATCTATAGAGATAGATTTAGAAGATTGCTTGACTTATCTCAATCTTCGTACATAGATAAAATTTTAAGAAGATTTAATATAGAAGAATTTAAGAGAGGATTGTGTCCCATGTCACATGAGATTTACCTCTCAAAGGATATGTGTCCCAAAACACATGATAAGAGGAATCACATGGATAAGATTCATTATGCATCATCAATAGGATCTATCATGTATGCGATGTTATGCACGAGAACAGAAGTATCATATGCTTTAAGTGTTACGAGCATGTTTCAAGCAAACCCTAATAAAAAACATTGGATATCAGTTAAGAACATTCTTATATACTTAAGAAGAACTAAAGATGTGTTCTTAATATATGGAGGAGATGAACTAGGAGTTCCTGGATATACTAATGCTAGCTTCTAATATGACAAGGATGATAGCAAATCTCAATCGAATAAGTGTTTACTCTCAACAACCGATCGGTTAGTTGGAAAAGTTCCAAATAAGAAACAATAATTTATTCAACAACAAAAATTGAGTACATTGCTGCTTTTAAAGCAACAAAGAAAGCTGTTGGATCAAGAAGTACATTAATGAAATTAGAGTTGTTCCTAGTATTATTGATTCCATACCTCTATATTATGATAACAATAGAGCCATCGCACAAGTGAAAGAACCAATAACTCATCAACGATTCAAGCATGTGCTAAGGCGGTACCATCTCATCGGTGAGATTATACAAAGAAATGACGTGAGCATAGAGAGAGTTTCCAAAGATGATAAAATTTCAAATCCATTGACATGGCAGTTGTCACATAAAAAACGTGGTCGTTACGTAGAATCTTATGGTATTAGATACATAAGTAATTGTATCTAGTGCAAGTGAGAGTTTGTAAGTTTTATATCCTAGGTAGTAGGTACAATCGATTTAAGTTGTAAAACACTTTTAAAATATGATTAATACATTTTATTTATAGCAAGATCTATTATTTAATTGAATTACTTTTTTAATAAGTATATTAGTAGAGTCCGTAGATTCAAGTCCTAGTAATTTGTTGATCACAAGGACTTGTGATGGTGAAAAACAAATTACGTGTGATTGAATCTTAAATCATTCGTGTCGTATGTAATAACGAGATATGTATATCGTTATTACGAATAGAACATTACATGTGGCATTTCTTACTTGTGTTGTGAGCAGTTGATCTCACAAGTTAAAATGTGGTAACATTTAAATGAACACGTGAATACTTTGTTAGAATAACAAAACATTGAATACCCGTTGTAGAGATTCAAAATGGATAATTATCTGAGTGTCAGTGATTAACCACTAACGTTTGATAGTAGAATTGGTCATTTGATTTGATGTCATCTTAGTGCCTTATATCTCATGCTTTGGTGATGTTAAATGTTGTTTTGCCAAGAGCCGTTAATACTACATCACTTGGGTATGCCAAGAATTATATGAAGGTTGTGAATGATAAATAGAAGAATCGTCACTCTTAAATAATAAGAGATTATGATTTGAATTTCATTTAATTAAGTTAATAACGGAATCCTTGGCCAAGGTGTACTCGTTCGACTTGTATTGACTTAAGAGTGAGAAGAAATATACGATCCATAATCGAGATTGATATACTTCAATATCTCGTAATTGATCGGATCATATAGACGAATGAATTATAATTTCATGGTGAACGAACAAGTGAGATTTTCTCATACCACTTGATATTTTTGTGTTGCCCTGATATATTGATAGATGCCAATTTTAGACGATGAATGAGAATTAAAGGGAATTTATTTAATTTATGCAAAACAATAATTCACGTCGTTGGTATCGTGATCAGGAACATTCACACGGAAATGAGAACTAGAAGAATGATATTATTAATTAAGTAACTGACAAGTGTTGGATATTTGTACAATTAATTAATTCGTTTACTTATTAACGTGTCATATTAATTAATTAGATTAATTAATTTATGGATCGAGTTTAATTAATTAGCTTAAATAAATATTGGATTGAGTTAAGTTTAAGTGACGGGCCAATCCATTTGGATTTCTATTAATAAGCTGTTAGAGTTGAGAAAATATGAAATACAATCATTAACTTGACAGTACAAGAAAAGAGAAATCCTACTCTCATTCTCGTTTCCCTGTGTGGATTATTATTGGAAGTTCGACAATGGGACAATTATGGATTACAGATCGTGATTGTTTTTTATAGAATTAACTAAATGTATAATTTTAATCATAGTTTCAATCTAAATACAAATCAGATCTTTTGTGGGAATTGAAATTGTTTTAAAATCCAATGTGCATGATTATGCCTGTGTTTGCCCCCTCCCCTATTTTTTCAAAATTCATTTTCAACAACGCATTCTTTTATAAAATAAATAATATTACATGTAAATCGAAAAATTTTCTTTATTTTTTAATCACACATTTTCCAAAAAATCATTATTCCCTGAATTTCCATTAAAGTAGGGTTCAAACATGAGAATTTACCAACATCTTTCTCATCTCTAAGAATGCTCTTGACACTTTAGGTTCGCCCTACCTGTCTCCACAATTTGGAGTGCCGTGAAAGATTTGGCCTAGGTGTGATGATCTAACAAGACTTTTGTGTAATTCGTATAAGCAAGGAAGCTATATTATAGCTTCGAGAGGGAACATTATTTAAGCTTCAATAGGTAATCCCTAAACAACAATTTCAATATCTTTATAGTTTTGTTCTATTTTAATGTATGTTACTAGATTGAATCTAAGTCAAGTCTCACATTTCCAAACAAACCGCTTATGGTTTTTGATAATATTCCAATCTAAACCAAACCGCTCAATCGTCCACACCATATCAAAGCTAACCCTATTGGCATTTTGGTTTGATTTAAACCATTGTTTATTGGCTTAGTTTTTATCCCTCGTTTCAGATTTCTTTAGTTCAATTCATGAATTGTGTATCGTTGGTTGAGTTTATACATGTTGTTGAGAATCGATTATCATCCCGTTGCTTTTACTTCTTACTAGAGTAGAATGAATTGTTGGCTTTGTTAATTAAATAACATAGATGGAAAATGGTTGTAGAGACTTATATAAATTGATGCCCTCTCAATGGCTATGGAGAAGCATGAGGAAAAGTTATTTGATCATGGAAAAATATTTTAAAATTGAACGACCATGGAGAAACTCTAGAGAAACATCTATGACCATTTGAGAACATGATTGATCCCAACTGGACAAAGTTGACGGTGACCCATGCCACGTAGGATTTTAGTTAGCCATTCAATATCCCCTTTAATGAAATCTATCAAAATTTAAATGATAGATAATTATCATGTTCGAAAGTTAGATAACTATGGTGAAAAATTTCAAAGTTCCGTATTCAACAACCAATGAAGTAAATATCTCTCTCCAAGCACCGCTATGAATCACCGAAAATTGGTGCAAGAAGTGAAGTAATGTTGTTTGGGCCTCTGTAATTCCCAGTTGGGGAAATTAGGCCTAATACCCTAAAAAATTAACTAATTTGATAAATACCCTACTAATTAATTAAATCACCGAACAACGTAATTAATACGTTAAAACCTCCCCCAAACCTCCAAACCCATCTTTCACAATTAAAATCAGGTCTGCTACAACGACAGAGGAATGACTTCACGGAACTGGAAATAC
>CAIGRT010179233.1:0-20156 GCA_903798405.1 Fraxinus platypoda
ATATATAAATAAATAAATATGTGTATGTATAGGTCAAAATTTCTGATTTTTGAAATGTGAAAGGTGTTTTGTTATTTTTGAAATAAGCTAAAGATAAAGTAGGAAAACTGAATTTTTCCCCTAGAACTTTCGTCCCTCTCTTCTTCATTTTGTAGTTTAATCTTTTTTTTTTTTGGTTGATGTAGGAACCCGCAACCGCTACTCGTCAGCGGAGCCTCGACCAACCTGAAGGGGCAGAGGCCGACCACCGTGAGTGCGCACTAGGTAAACCCTGCTCCATGTACAGTAGCCCGCAAATCACACAAGAGATGTAAATCACACTAGCGACGGGCTCGATTGAAGAAGTGTTGGCAGGGATTAATCTTCTTCAAACTAACATCGGTTTCTTCATCATCACATTTGTTCAGGTTAGCTCGCGGTATACAACTGAAAACGTGTAAGTTTCCTGAAAAACACTACAATTCTGACGATTTCTCAATAAAGAAAAGGGAATCCAGTTAATAAAAAGCAAACGATTATAGGGTTTAAGTTAAACCGCAAAAACAAACCTGAGATTGGCGGCAGAGAATGCCGATTTGAAGGTTGTGGAGGCTGTCTTGAAAGGATGGTTGGACTTCAACCGTGCCTTGGAGTTTTCCACAATTGCCCATCTGGGCAGTTTGCCTTCTCCACAACTGCAATTCACCTTGATTTGCATTTCCTTCTTTTGTTTCAACAATAGCAAGCTAAGTCGTGTTCTGTTTTACTTTGCCAAATATAAAAGATCAATTAGGGATTGGGATCTTGAAATTATAGTTGTCAGACTCGACCCGAACACTGACCCGGACAATGCAGGGGGCCAATGGGTTAGTGGTTCAACCGGTGACCCGATGATTCAACCGGCGGGTCATTGCATAAAAACCTATAAAAAAAATATAAAGTATAAATTTTTTTTAGGGGCAAAATTAAAATTTTTAATTTTTTTCCACTAATTATTTAAGTCTATAAAATAAAGTAAAATGTTGGACCAAAATTTTTTAAGAGAATATTTTTATAAAAGCTATAAATGATTCATTGGTTAGATATAAGTTATTGTACACAAATAATACTGAAGTACTTTGTGTTCAAGTGGTGAGGAACCTTTTATTTTCTTAGATTAGAGGTCCAAAGTTCAATTTTCTTGGACCCAAAATTTTTGTAAAAGGATTTCAAAATCCAATCAAACCGGTCAACCGGGCGGTGTCCAGGCCGGGTAAATCACCGATTAATTCGGTCAAAGTCCAGTTCCGACCGAGTCAAGTGCATTTCTATCAATTTAATCTGCCCCGGCCCGGTCAAGGGTCTGGGCCACCGGTTTTCGGGCCCAACCGGCCGGGCCGGCCGATTTTTATAACTAGAAATTGAAGCAATAACTACTAACTGAGAACGGAAAATAGATTTGTCGGCAGTTATATATTTCTTTCCTGCTCCAAAGAAATGATGCCGTTTGAATTGATTATTTGTTTCTGTTTAATTATTATTTTTTTAAAAACCACTTTTTCCTCGCACTCATTTTTCAATCATACATTCTCAAAAAATAAAAAATCATTCTCCATAAAATTTTCCTACCTTTTAATCATACGTTCACCAAATATACTTTTCAGATGATCACTTTATTAAACAAGCACTTAATTACAAATTTCTAATAAACATTAAATAGATAGCATTATCCCTAATAATCACCAATTGCTAACAGTTCGTCATGCAAGTCCCGCACATAAGCCTACTATGCCAAAAGTGAGAGAACTTGCTCCACGTTCAGTAGTTAATGTACAAAAACTTGAGGTTATATATTTTTTTTCCTGTCTTTTCTGGTGGTGGATTAGATGGGAAAGGTAAGGGAAGGGAGTGGAAACCCAAAAAAAAAAAAAACCATGAGGAAGGAGGCTAGCTAGCTAGTTATACTTCTCAACTAGTATTAATTATACTACAACAGTAGAGAGAGTAATCAAATCAGCAGCTGCATAAAGTCAGGAATGCAGTTAAAGGACTGAAATATATTGTGACAGTACAACATTCACACATAGACTGAGTATCACCATACATTTCACGTGTACTTCCATTCCATGCAGTGGTGAAGTGAAAACTGGTATCCAAATCTTTTAAGCTACCATTTGCACCTGTAGCTTGTTGCATTATGCAAGGCTGTTGCTGTCCTGCACCATCAAAATTGATAAATAAAAGATCCCACTGCCAAAATCCATCTAAACTTCATGTTTGGTAGGGAAGATTGCATGTTACTTGGCAGTATTAAGGAAGAAAATTATACCGTTGAGTCATGTTCGATACTACGTATCAAACTGCACCAGTAGTGTTATGCATGACTTTCCTGTGCTGTGAAATGGCTATACAAAATATTCAGCAGGCGAAAGTCATCTAACCTGAAATTCGGCGGCATTAGGCTGTTATCTCTACTGATTTCTGATGAGCTCAGTGGCTGGTGTGATGAATTTTGAACACGAGAATTATCAACCTGGGAACTTCGCCGGTGAGAGTTTTAACTGCAAACTCAAAACATGGGTCAGCCCATACTTCCCCAGGAGGCTAGTCTGAAGTGGAAACTGAAATTGCACTAGACGACGGCAGAGAAGACACTGAACTGTCATTATACATGTTCACATCTTCTATAGGTATTGCACCAGTGAGAGTTTTTATCGTGAATTCAATGCATGGATCCTTCAATAAATCGTTGAATGAGGTGTCAATAGGCATTTCTTGTTTCTCACCTCCTTTAGAGTCATCCGCATGCGTTTTTGGAGGAGAAGGATCTCTAGGAGGCAAAATAGCAGAACCTTTCTGATTATTGTCATCTGAATTTTCTGTTTTCAACTTCTCAATTCCATTTGAAGAACAGTGATTACAAAATTTATTGGTGACATTGACTTCTGTCTTGCCTGAAAGTGAAGCTGCTGGTTGAGCTTCTTTTCTCGTTTTTACTTCCACCGATTGATCAACTTCCATCTTAGCAAGTCGTTTTGAAGTTCTTCGAGGTAAGTCACTCAGCGTTTTGCTATTCAATCTTTTCCTCTTTTTTGGGTTTGTTCTGTTTTCATGTTGTTCCATTCTGTTTACCTGCTGTTGCTTATTGGAAAGGTCCTCAGTTACAGTTTCTTTCTGTTCCACTCTTTGCTCCAAGTTATTGGTCTTAGGGATATTATCATTGTTCATTTCAGAACTTTCCAAACCTGCAGCAAGTTTAAATTTTAGATCACAGGGAAAATCATGTTTCATTTATGCAGAACCAAACCACTAAATCAAATCCGTTTTCTACGAGAAAATGCATCTTGCTTAAATTATAGTTTTCCATGTACGAAAAACTGAAGCGCATATGTATGCATGGTTTCCTTGAAAATAGAGTATGGCTTGTACTTCAAGAGAAACAGGAAATTGACAATACAAAGTCATCACAAAACAAGAAAGAAAAAAAAGGAAAAAAACCATTCGATCAGGTGAAGAAAACTACAGCAGTATTCAGTGAGAACCACACATCAAGGCGCAATTCTGTTACTTTGGACAGAAGAGAAGTAATTTCACAGAACAAATGTAAAGTTTGTATCCAAGGACATGATCAACCTGACATTAAGCTTGGATGGCTACTAGCATTTTTATCTACTTCATTGTCAGCTGATTTTATACTTTGCTTCACAGTGTCTTCATGTTGTTCCACTTTGTCCACTAATGATAGCTTATCCGGAAAAGCCCCATCTACAGAATCATCTTTTACATTTTGTTGATGATCATTGGCCTCCAGCGGATTAACATTCTTTGCGGAAGCACATTTTGGGTCTGCAGCGAGTTCAAACTTAACTCCCAATGAACATTATACTTCAAATTGGCAGAAATAAGTACCCACATCACAAACTTTAATTATCAAATTTTCAGTTTCAATGTAAAACATCTTGCTTAAATTGTAACTATCCATGACATGCACTATTTTGCAGGAACAGATTTCCAATTTCCTCGAATGTTAGATTACGACTTCCCTCAAATGAATAAAATTCCACCCTGTAATGCATATGAAGTCAACTAGAGGAGGAGATGGAAAACAGAAAATAACATCCATACGAGGGAGTGAAGAAAAATGAAAGTGCATCCAAATATCCAATGGCAGTCACATGGAAAGCTGCAAGTTTGGAGCTTTACACAGGCCTGAAGTACGTTCAGGGAGTGGATTGCAACATAGTAATATTATAGAATTTGCAGTCAAGGACGTGTTTTGTACCTGACTTTAAGATTAGATCCATATTAACATTCTTTTTAACCTCACTGCCAATTTTTTGTTCTGCCACTTTCTATCTTCATGTTGTTCTTTTCCATTTACTAGCTGTAACTTATCGCGAAGATGTCCAGCTACAGAATCACCTTCAGTCTTTCTTAACTTCAAATGTTTAGCCTCTATCATGTTGGCATTATTCATTGTGGTGCCTTTGAAGCTTGCAACAAGTCCCGAATTAGATTGCTAGAAAGATTATAATTTGGTTCGTGCAAGATATTTTGACTTTTGCAGAAAGTTGCCATAATTGAGTTTTCATTTTACAGTCTACAAAAGAACATGTGCTTGTTTGGATTTACTTATAAGTTGCGAAAATTATAATGTGATAGAAATGAGTAGTAGTTATGAGTCTTATAAAATGTATGGTTAAAAATAAAGTTTGACTTTGACTTTTAAATTATAATGTACTTACAAGTAAATTCAAGCAAGCTCCATATCTGTAGCTTAAAGCAACACTTTTAATCAATGAACAACTCTTTTGCATCTATATCCGTCTCTTTTCATAACTATGGAAGTGTGGCTTGTATACCACATGAAAGGAGGTTTTTGATATCATATATTGTTAGACCTCTGGAGAAAATATAGACCTATATGGCTTGTTTGGTTAGGCTGACTGCATAGTATTGGACACTATTAATAAAAAGAGAAAACACTACAATCTTGTTCATTATATTGTCTAGTACTGTGTAGCAAACATGCTCATCAGTTATTGGAATCAGACAAAATCGCATCCAAGAATATGTTCTGCACCTGGCTTTGAGCTTTGGTCTCCAGTCACGTATTTATCTTCGCTCTTATTAATGTTTACAAATCCAAATGGTTAACATGACAAAATTTACATCTGAAAAATGCTTGAAAGTCGACTAGATCATATTCAAAGCCAAAAAAGGAGCCCAAATGTACAAAGTTATGAGAAAGTTCAGTCAACAAATAATTCATATTTCATGGATGAAAAAAGGAAAATCTTTTTCCTGATTGATTCAATGTTGAGAGGATCATCAAGTGCACATTACACGGGAAGATAATAATAGCATGCATGAATTACACAGCGACGGCAAGAACAATAACAAAACTTGCAGAGGAATGACATAATCTACATCGCAGAAAAGAATTTAATTTGGTCAAAGTAAATGTAAAATAAAAAAATGAACAGAGAATTGGAATGAGAACACAAGGAATTAAGCACAGGGTCACTCCTGGTCTTGAAACCATTTCTTTTGATTCTGATTTCCTTGATCCATCCTGGAGGTAAATTTTCAGCTACAGTCTGCTTGATGTCAATCTACAATGTTCCCAACAACTCTTTTTGATATAGAAAACATATGTAGAAAGAAAAATGTCAAGATATTACCCAATTATTTATATTACTGTGGGTCCACCACTTCTCATATGGGTCCCACATTTGGAAATATCACAATGGAAGATGTATCTACATCCTGCTAGTTGGAACATTTGTCCTAACTCCTAAGCGTAAACAGCACATGAAAAGGTAAAAGGATGTGCTTATGACAAACTTTTACAGCAGAGTGGCTGCTGTTGTCAACGTTCTTCAGCTTCTTGGATTCAGCACTTTTGGTCCCAGGCCCAGCATTCTTGAGATATCGAAAGACCTCTGGCTTGGAGTTAAATTTGAGTTTATTTGATGGATCAATGTAATACTGCAGAAAATGCAAAAATAACAGTAAGAAACAGCAAAATTTAACATAACTTCTAAAAAAGAAAAATTAGGAGGAGAATTTGCAATAGTCATTTTCGATCCTTGAAGTTCACATTTTTTTAGATACTGCAGTATGAACAATAAAGATAATCTCATCATAGCTAAAATTTTATTTTCTGTCACGAATGTAAAATGTTGAAACATCCATCTCAAAATAAATCAAATCCACGGGTGAAGAGGCAACCCATGCTCATAGCTGGTTTATGAAGTAGTTATTTTTTTTATGTGCCGCACGCTCTAATACGCTCTAATTCACACCACCGTGCGCAACCTCAACTTTTGCATGGAGAAGAGAATGAATGTATTACTCCTATGGCACATTGGATTAATAAGAATATGGCGTAACTTTAGCTTAATTAAGAATTAGAGTGCAATCATCACACAAACAAGGAAGAAATGTGAGTTATAAGATGAAACAAATACACGAGTCTCTCCAATATCTTCATTGGACACGATGTTTAAATTTCATGCCAATTGGCAGTGAGTGGAGACGCCGTCAGATTCTTGTATTGACTCGTGTAAAACAAAGTAGACCTCGAGTTGTTAAAATGTTGTACATTACATTTGTATGTTTCATAACATGCCTTTTTCCGACCCTTTAACATTCATCTAAATTTAAAGGTCCATTCTATAATACAGTTATTACTTATTGGACCTGTTCTACTTTAATGTCCCAAGTGTTGGATTGTTAGAGATCAAAATGTTTATGAAATAAAAGTTGTGGATATGAGGTGCTGATAAATGTGTGGTCATCCTGGATAAGTTAACAATGAGCATATATGGCAAAAGTCTGAAGATTGAATAAATTTAGAGAAAGGAAAACTTAGGAAGGGGACATGTCTTGCATAAATCCAAAGAGGCTCCAATTCATATGAAGTGAGGTGATTTTAATAGAACAAGTGAGGCAAGAACCAAAACTACCATGGCATGTCGTGTTTGCTAAGGTTCTAGTTTTTTTTTTTGGATCTTCAAGTAGATCTAGAAATAAATTAAATGATGTCGCGAAAAAATATTCAAGTAGCCAACCAATTTTTTTGGGAATAAGGCTTAGTGTGTTGTTGCTGGTATTGTCAAAACATTCACCTAAATAGACCAAATACATAAATGATGTATGGTGGGTTTAGTTTTAGGTTTAGGAAACTTGTGTAGTCATATTTGATAAATAAAACGTGTTGTGCTTATCGAAAGTCATAGTCACCATGAGCGTTGGAAGAAACAGAGCCCCAAGCGTCGAAGCCATTCAACAGTCACTTTTTGAAATTGCAAGTCGTTCTGAATTTTTAGTTTGAGAGAAATCAATAATTTTAAAGTTTTTAGATGAGATGGCCAATGAAACTTCAAGATAGATTTTCTAAGAAGGTGGTCACTTAGGGTGTGTCTGGCCAAGATTTGTTGGAGGATTTTCAGCACTTTTTAAACCGTTGGTACAGACTCAACCATTTTTTTGGACCAAATATGAGACATGTGGGGTCAAAAAATCATGGAAAATTTGTAAATCTTGGCCAGACACACCCTTAATAAGAAACTTCATCCATGTATATACAAATGAAGAAGGCAAAAACTCTCACGTCGTAAAGAAGGAAGATGCATAAAAAAAGGAAATTAATCAGTTGAGATGTCTAAGATATTTCTAGAATTGCTCAGAAAAGAAATGTGCAAATATTAATGAATACCCAAACATGGAATAATTTATTTTTTATTACTTTCCTAGTAACCACCTGAAATCTTAAGAATAATATTTTAGTTGAGCTTATTTTCTGAGAATTTTTCTTAAATTGGAGATATTTCTAGCCTTCTGAGGTGATCGATTCTCTTTTTCACTCCTAAACGTGCTACTTTTCTTCAGTATACCGAACCTTTATTCAAAAAAAATAAAAAAATAATACGCTATGAAGGCTATCGCTGTCTCATAAGTAAAATAAGCTACCAAAACAACCAGAGTTCTTAGAACAGAACAATGGGTTGTTCGCAAAAGGAAAAAGAGAATTCAACACAACAGTTATTGTATCCCATATGGGGCCATTATTTTTAGGATTTTTGCTTCGTGTCAGAATGTCCGTAAACACAGCCTAATTCGTCATCATTTCTACTGCACCTCACCTAATTACAGCAAAGTCTTGGATCCAGGTGACTCATATATATCGAACCTAGTGCATCATGTCAATATTTACGAGGGAAAAATCACCCTTAAGGACAGCATATAAGCATGTCTCCTTCAAAATCTAACAGCTTTAATTTGTCGCACTATTTTCACGATTAAATTCCAATCATTGGCCCTAAATATTTAAGAGAATCCCTGGATAAGTCTATCAAAAAGAATGAAAAATAGAAAACAGAGTATGGTGCAATCTGCAATAACTATGAACTAATTATGCATAACGACAACCCCATGTATGCCTATTTTTCTTTGTACGTCTTCTTCTAAGGTAATTAAACATAATTTCTAACACTCTATGCCTAAAAATTAGTCAGATTCATTAGCAGAGAAAATACCCCAGCTTGGAGAAATTTCGTACATTCATAATTAATCAAAATAAGTAGTCTTCACTAACATGCAAATAACAGTTCAAAACAAGCTCACAAAACCACCAAATTAAGGAAAAACTACAATTTTTTAGTAGTTACCAGAAGTCTATATCAATCTAAATGGAAATAAACAGCCAAAATAATTAAGCAGAAGAAAAATAAGCAAAAGCGGTTCAAATTTTCACCTTGTCTCTCTTTCCAGTTGTTCGAACTCCAATTTTAATTTTCCAGCCTGCTGGCAGCCAATTTGGGTGGTCACTCATTTCATCAAACTCTCCGAAATTAAGCTTACAGTTTCTCTAAAAAAAAAAAAAAAACAACAACAACTACTAAAAACCCAGTTCAAGAAAATACGAAAACATGCATCCCCTTTGGTAAAGTCTCAAATTTTCACCTCTCTCTCTCTCTCTAGATTGAAAAAGAAGAGTAAAAACTTGACAAAAGACTAAGGAGAAGTGATGGGGTGGTGTAAAAGAGTGGGGAGAATCGGACAAAATGCATTCACAGTCACGTGTTGCCAAACTTTCAGCATTGCCATTGCCGTGATATGATTGTGTATAATCTAGGGTTGAAATTGAATAGTACATTCAAGAATTAATAAATGCATTTTCTTGAATCTCTCTCACTTGCTTGGCTTCATCTTTTTGGTTGAGTTTTCGTTGCAGACTGGGTTTTATTGACCAAATCCAGCGTATGACATGCGCTGGGGGTCTGGGAATGGTAGGGTACCAACACCTAAACCACAAAAAGTAAGGAAGAAAAACAACAAATAACAATACACTACAATTTTTTCATCGTTATGTCTCTCATTGTTCAAGAAAGTGGATCATTACTTTTGTGGGTTTTACTTGGGTGACAATTTTGCGAAAAATTTTCGCCATGGAAAGAAGCTTCAAGCCCATTTTTGATGGGAATATGGGCAACAAGATGCTTCCCTATAATTCCTTCGTGGGTCCATGACAAGATGCCATCTTAGAAAATATATTTTTGCAAAAATGCTGAAAGTACAGGGAAAATTTGACAGAAAATGTACAGAATTTTGAATTTTTCAGTCACATGGTGCGGGCCCCATGTATAAAATATTAGAAAAAAAATTCTGCTCCCGCCATGAATTGTGAGTGTTCTGCTCCTGTACATATAGCATGGTTGATATTTTTGTGAGGTGAGATTGAGCGCCCATTAATGGATCGTATAAGTAAAAGTAAATGTCAGTTTCATTGTGCCTTTTCCACTTCAGATCATTAGTCTATTTATTCTTTCTTCTGTATGTGTGTTTGGGGGATGGATAAAGCCACATGTACACCTTCCTTTACCTCTTAATTGATAGACGAATGATGTGATAATTTTATGAGAAAAATTAACCAGAGTGTACACACTTTTTGTGTACACTCAGGTTGCGGGGTCCACCCTCATGTGAGGGGACTGTCATGTTAGATATACACCAAAGTGTACATCTTAGCATTTCTCTTATAAATGCTAAGTACACTCCCCTCACAAGAGGGGGGCCCACGGACAATAAAATAATCGTGGGAGGTGTCAACTCCCGTGTACGTGTAGCATGTCTCTAATTTTATAATGGTTAGATTAAATATGTGTGATGTGAAAGATTGTGTGAAATTGTGTCAAATGTAAATTCTTATAGTGTAAAGGAAAGTGTACATGTAGCAAGCTTGTTGTGGGATATATCATTATATCTCAAGTTATCAATAATGATTTGGTCAAGACTAATCCTAAAGAGCAAAGACAGTGCTTTACCAGTTGCTGTGCAATTTCATTTTGCTTAATTCTGAAGAGATTCGTTCTTCATAGTGACGTGTTCTGGATAAGGTGTATTAGAATGTGGAACAGAACATCATAATTTACAATTAAATTTTTAATAGATTTTATTAAAAATTTATGAAATGCGTGGTTAAAATTAATTGCTAACTTTGATTTATATTTAAACTTTAAATTTAATTTTCACCACATAGGGGCTTATTTTGGTTTACCTAGATGGTTTGGTTTTAAATTTTTGTATAAATGTAGAAATTAGCTTGATAGGTGCGTTTTACACATTCAATTAGGCCACAAAATATGAATAATTGTTGGTAAATATATTGAAATGTGGCTTAATTCTATATAAATTATGTTTTGTAGGATAACATTGATGGACACACCCGTTTGAGCCCCATTTTTTCTCATTCCATTACATTAATTTTTTCTCTCTCTTCATCTCAACCACATATTCATCAAATAAAATAATATTACACACAAATCTAAAACTTTTCCACCACACATTCTCCCATCAATCACTATTCTACAAATAAAAATGGGGGCCAAACAGGGGCAATTATGTTTTGTAGGATAACATTGTGGACGGTAGATGTATGAATTTGATGGCATATTTTATGCATTCGAAAGAAGGGAAATATGTTCCGCATGGTGTGAATTGTCATAGAGTCCGATATGAGATAGAAATATACCGTTATACCTTATGTGAATCTTTAAGTGTTCATAAAAATTCACGCATTTTCGTATATTCGTATTCATCATAGAAATATAGTCATATCATATATGAGAGTATGTTTAACATTACTCGAGAGAGATTGTTAAATAAAATATGAGCATTGATTCTTCAAAAATTCAATCGCTTTGTCAAAGTATAGAACTAAGGTTAAAAATGATTATTGCGTGGGAAATCGTAATTCTAGTGCGCTTGTCATTCATCATTTGCATTTAGTTTAGTGAATTTACTCATAATTGCATAAATATATTATTTTAGTCATGATTTGTCACAAACAAACACACCATATCATTAGTGTTTCGATTAAGATCGCAATAATTAAAATTGTACTAAATCAATCTTTGTGGGACGATACTTAGACTCAAAATTCACTTTATTATTTGTTAACGAACCGTACACTTGCAGTGGTTTTAATTTGAAATATATTTTCGAAAACAAGTTTTTGGCTCTTAATTAAAAATAAACTATTTTTTGTAGATTTTTTTTTTTTGTTTTTCTTTGGATTGATGGAGTGTCAAACATGAACCATCCTTCCCCTATCTATATATGCATTGCATTAACGGTTTTGCTACCGGTACATCAAAGTGTACATAGGCGTGTACATCACACTCACATGGAGGGTGGGACCCGCTTCAATAAAAAAATATTTTATACAAGTAGGTCTCACCTCCATGTGAGTGTGATGTACACCCTTATGTATAATTCTTGATGTACAATAAGCGTGTACATCACACTCACATGGGGGTGGGACCCGCTTCAATTAAAAAATATTTTATACGAGTGGGTCTCACCTCCATGTGAGTGTGATGTACACCCTTATGTATAATTCTTGATGTACAAATATCATTTTTGTTGCATTAATATATCCAGTTATTTACGCCATATTTGATAAAAAATTGAATTTTACTATATCGTTTAATTTTGTTCAATATTAGTTATCGAACACTGCACCTTTCATTAACAGTAAGTTCCTGATTCCTTTTCAGGTTCATGTGTAGTTTATTGAACCCTTTTTAAGTAACATTCAAGACTTGAGGATCAATATAAAAATCAATGTTTTGAGAACCGGCCCGATCATCAACCCGAAAATATTAAAGGATCAAAAGGTCTAATCGGGGTCAAAACCAAGATTAACCCGAAATTTAAAATATTAAATATATAAATAAATTTATTACATTAAAAAAAATTATTAGTTGTATTTTAAAATTCATTATTTAAAATTCATTATTAATATAGGAATTTAGTTAAACTAAATGGGCCAAACTAGGGATGTTAACGAGCTGGGCTGAGCCGAGCCGGCTCGCAAGCCGAAACTTGAGGCTTGAGTCCGACTCGAATAAAAATGGTTCGGACTTTTTTTGGCTCGAATTGAGCTTTTGCTTAGCCAAGCTGGCTCAAATTTTTTTTTTTTAACCTACAGGCATGTAGCGTGTAGCTGCCGAGCTTGGCTAGGGCAGACGCCCCAAAATGGGGCTCGGTAGAGCCGGCCGAACCGATGAGCCAAATTGACATACTTAGGCCAAACATTGTTATAGTCCGTATACACACACCCTACTAAAATATAAAGGTACAAAGCTTCATTTTCTTCATGTTCGGCCGTTCGTCCAGAAGTTCAAGAATCATTTTCTTCCTCATTTCCAGATTCATTTTCTTAATGTTTTGCCGCCTCTTGCCTTCTCTCTCACGTTCACAAATATATGTATTTTGTATCTATGACATAAATACTTGTGTTTCTTTAAGATGATTTTAGATTTGAACATTGAATATTTTGATTGAAAGTTTGTGCAAGGGGTTGCTAACAGCTTCGGCGACTATTAAGCAACCAGAGAAACCGCAGCTTCCTCTTCTTCGCCATGTTCTAATTTTATTTTTTTTAAATATGACCCGGAAAATCGTGACTGGTTCACCGGTTTTAGGTTTGAACCGGACCATTTTCCGGGTTTTACACCGGCTCTATAGTATGATCGGATCAGATTTCGGTTTGGTTCCAGATTTTTCTGGTCGAACCAGCCTGTCCAATCCGATTTCCAGAACATTGATAAAAATACATAATATAGTGCTTGCTCCAAAATATATGAAAAAGTATACGTTCACAGCTCTCCGTACGAAATTTATGAATTTGAATGAGGTGCATGAGCATATGCAGATAATTAAACTGGTTCATTAGAGAACCAGAGGCATGGAACTAGCATAATCACCTAGGGAATCAACCCCGGGAACAGTATCGTTCGAGCATAGTTTGAAGTCGGCCAGTTAAGTTTGGTCATATATTCATCGTATACACCCAAGTCGAGATCAATATTCAAGTCTTGAATTCGTTGTTCTGGTGCTGTAGATTTAATTTATTGTAGGTGGTTCTAGGAGTACGAGTGGATAATAATTACGAGTAAGCATGTCACGCGTGCAAGAATACAACTGATGACGGACATAATCGAACAAGAATCGGAACTACAGACTAAGGAGATATGGAAGAAGAGAAAGAAAGGAAGGAAGAAAGAGAATAAAGAGGGAAAGTAAGGGGAGAAAGACAGACGAAAGAAGCAATTTAGAGAGGTCTAATTTGATTAGGAAATAACTAATTCAATCAAACAAAACTAGAATTATAAAAGAAGGGAAAGTAGGAAAGAAGAAGAAGAGAGAGAAAGAGACGAGAAAGAGAAGAAGACAGGAGAGAGAAAGGGGAGAGCAATCAGAAACACAGACGGATAGCAGAAAGAGAAGCACATGAATATGTTCAATAGCTAGCTTAATGGCAAACAACCCGCTTCTAACGAATGTTGTACTGTCTACCTCGAAAATGAAGGCATTCTGGCAGGATCAAGATGAATAGATAAAAATTAAAATTTATCGATTTCCAGACTTCACAAAGGATAAAAAAAAACTTCACAAACAACCTTGTATGACACTCATGAAAAATATATAGCCTATTTAAAATTTTCTCCACGCGACCTATATAAAAACAAAATGTTTTTGTTACATGAACCTTTTTTCACCACGACCCATGTGAAAATCCAAAAAAACTTGTACAACTCCAGAATTTTCAGTTGTGGAGTGGATTTGGTCCATAAGGGACAAGCCGTCGCGATACGATATGCACTTTCTTGCCCTTGTTTTCCTTCAATTCTGCATAGTGAGGAATTGTGTTGAAATACTTCAAGAAAGTAGAAAAGAATCTCTCTCTTATTCTTTGTTCATTTTCCTCATTTGCTGCACTTTTTATGTGCCTACAACTGGATATATGGATCTGTGCTAACAGGATTATGAATAGGATAGTCAGGCATGAAGCAGACTGGATTCTCATATCTAACTGGATTAGAATAGAGAAGTGGAAAATAAATTTTGAAAGAGAGAAAGTAAAGTTGCTTGTTTTATATGTTAGGAATGATTTTTTTAAACTCTATTTATAGTGAAAGGTCGCCCAAAGTCAAACACAAATTAACAAGTATCTTGTATGATAACATTTCAAGAAAATGGTTGAAGTTAAATGTCATTTACATAAACAAAAGTTGACTTTTAGTTTTCTATTATTTCGGTAGTACGGATGTAATGTTAATGAGGACATCAAGATAAATATATAGTTTAATAAGATTAAAAATGAGAACATATATTAAAAAGTATTGAAATTAAGATATTCTTCTTAAAAAAAAATCAAAATTGATAACAGAAGTAGTCATTATTCAAGTGATAATAAATCTTTACCCTTGCACGTTTCGCAAGATAGTAGTTTCAAGAGCATCAATCATGAAATCCGATAGTTTGTTTGAACTTGAGGCATATCGAATTGTTTGTTTTGAGCTTGTCGAGCTTTGATTTTGTATTGAAGACCCATGTGGCATGTCTTTTACTTTGCTTTTACTTCTTATAAAAAAGTTTTCTAACGAAGTTATCTTAATTTTTGTTTAAAACTTAATTTCTAAGATAGCTTTGTATTTGGAAATGTGTTTTTAAAGGAAATCACGATGAACTATCTTGTTCTAAAATCTCTTCTAATTAAAAGAAACACTTTCATAAAATTAATAAAACAAACTCAAAAACAGCTTTTATGTTTCAAAAGCCATGCCACGTGGACTTGAGTCTTGTGTTGTACCATTGAATAATATTAGTAGAAATGTACCATTGCCCTGAGTTTTTTTAATCGATTTTGCTACGGGTACATCGGGGTGTACACCCCCCTCACATGGGGATGGGTCTCGGATTTTATTTTTTTATAAAATGTTAGTGGGGTCCACTTCCCATGTGAGTGTGATGTACACCATTATGTATCATTCTTGATGTACAAGTAGCATTTTTGTTTTTTAATATAAGATAGCATATACTCGAAGATTTTTCAAATTGTAGTGTGCCACCATCCATAGTATGAATCATGTAAATTTTAAAAGTATACTGAGAATACGTAAGTTTTTCAATTTGTCAACCATTAGGAAAAAAGCCAACCTGATGTCATATTGCTGGCCGACCACTATTTAAACTTGATAATGACATTAAAAATTAAAATCAGGAAAAATTCAAACAACAATTTTTTTAACCAAAATGTTGGATACATAGTACCAAGATTAAATAAGAAAATAAACGAACTTTTAACTTCTTTATTTATCATATATACTATATCAAATTCATCGTGCCAAATATATTATCAATAGCTCTACATATATCACGTATTTTCAAAAATGAGAACATATATTAATAAGTATTGAGTTTAAGATATTCGACTTAAAAAAATCAATATTGATAACAAAAGTAGTCCTTATTCAAGTGATAATAAATCTTTACCCTTGTACGTTTCACAAGATGGTAATTTTAAGAACGTCAATCATGAAATCCGATAGTTTATTTGAACTTGAATCATATCGAATTGTTTGTTAATTTTGAGCTTATCGAGCTCTGATTCCATATTGAAGACCCATTTGGCATGTTTTTTACTTTTACTTCCTATAAAAAGGTTTTCTAACGAAGTTATCCTAATTTTGTTTAAAAACTAATTTCTAAAATAGCTTTTTATTTGGAAATAGGTTTTTAAAGGAAATCACGTTGAACTATCTTATTCTAAAATCTCTTCTAACTAGAAAAAAACAATTTTATAAAATTAGTCAAACAAGCTCAAAAACGGCTTTTATGTTTCAAAAGCCATGGGCTTGAGTCTTGTGTTGTATCATTGAATAATATTAGTAAAATTGTACCATTGCCATGAGTATTTTTAATATAGATAACACATACTTGAAGATTTTTCAAATTGTGGTATGCCACCATCCATAGAGCATGAATCATGGAAATTTTAAAAATATACTGAGAATACATAAGTTTTTCAATTTGTCAACCATTAGGAAAAAAGCCAACATGATGTCATATTGCTGGCTGACCACTATTTAAACTTGATAATGACATTAAAAATTAAAATCAGAAACAAATTCAAACAACAATTTTATTTTTATATATCAAATGTCGGATACATAGTACCAAGATTAAATAAGAAAATAAACGAATTTTTAACTTCTTTTACTTCATTTATCATATATACTATATCAAATTCATCGTGCCAAATATATTATCGATAGCTCTACATATATCCCGTATTTTCATTTTTCAAGATAATTTTCTATGTGATATCCTAGAATTTTTGGTACATAAATAATGGTACGATGTATTCTCATGGTTTTGTTTCTTCTGCAGGCTTCACGTAGCAACAAGTTATGGCACGCCACCATCCATGGCGACGGGAATGAAATAGGTAAGACGTTTTGAAAAGAAAAAATAAAACATATATTAATTAATATTATTATCAATTTGTCAACTCTTAAGAAATGCCAGCACCCAACCAGATGGCAACCTGCAGGCAGCTTCTTCATGGTTCGAACTCAAAATTATATTAATATTTTTGTGAAAGTGAGTGATTTGATCTTTGTTGAGTTTAATAGCATATTGATCGTGTCAATCCTCATATTTTTGAGACAGCTCGACCTAGTTTAGCTCACCAAGCCGGCCAAACAAAAATTCAAGATGAATCACACCCTTGTTAAATTTTTATTTTACATATAAACTATCTGGTTTTCCGAATTTATTTCTACTCTCTCCTTCGTCTGAGAAAAGTACGAGAGCAAATACAGATTCTTTGAACTCCGAATAACCTGGCCACGAACTCCATCAATACACACCAAGAGTTCAAGAATTTAAGCACAAGGTTTGCTCGATATATATGTTAAATAGAATAAAATACGAGCACAATACGAAAAATAACTAGTACAAGTACAGATTTAAGAAGCCTCGGTCATTATTTAATTCGACAAACAGGATGCTAAATCGAGTTCATTACAGCCTTACACTAAAGATAGATACTTGTATGAAAAAAAAAAAAAAGTAAAGCAGCAGCCAAACATTATAATCTATTTTTTTTTATGAAAAATGGCTTCTCTCCATTCTCCCCACTTTGCTAATCGATAAGAACTCATTCTTTCTTTTCAGCATCATCAGCAGGTGCGGTTTCCACAGTTTCCTTCTCAAGAATTGCTGACGGGCCATCTTCAGCAGGCTTAGCAGCATCACCTTCAGTTGCCTCTGCCGTTTGACCTTCAGTCGCTCCATCACTCACTGACACAGAACTTTTGATAGTTCCAACCTTGACATATTTGCTCATGAACTTGTATTCCCAATCTTGTAAGGCCTCGAGCTCAAACGTACCTAGGCCGGTGAGATCACCGTTGAGATCTTTATCTTCAAAAGACATTTTCGCAAGTGCTCGACTCGCATCCTTTCCAGCAAACAAGGCATATGGTCCACCTGGTCCATAGAACACCCTGCAGACAACACACCAAATGTCCCATAACATTTTACGCAGAGATAATATAACTTGCTTTTAGAAGGTTCTACACTTGACCAGTTGACCCCAATCATTTCAAAGTTCAAAGATGAAAATTGCACTATTTTTTGGAATATTCAAGCCAAAATTAAAAAGGATAGCAAATCTTACCACAACGGTATATTGTGATGTGGTAGTCAACAAAAACATTACAAGAATCTTGGAAGGAAAACAATAAATTATAATATAATGTCAATGATCATTTTAGAGCTACTTCCGCAAGTGCCACAGAAAGACGAGTCAGCAACTGTTAAGGTTCTCAAATGAGGTAGAGACTTATTTTATACGAGATATTTTCTCACATCATCTTTTTAAAACAATGGCACAGAATAAATATTCAGATCTCAATAAAAAGATTGTTATCACAAGATAAAGAATAAAATGGTACATTAAATTGAAAGGCGATTAGCCAATTTCTTTAGTTGCCAAGAAGGCCATAGTCTAGTGGTAAAGAAAAACAGATAAAAGGCCACCCAGGTGAGAGGTCTCAAGTCTATGTGTATGGGTCGCGGTATTGTTGATTAATGAATACCCATTCCCAGTTCTGGATTAGGTCCTCCATCATTGTGTGAAGCCCTCAAGTTGTGGGTATGAAGCAGGAGGAAAACGGGGTAGAAAAGAACATGGTCTATTTCATTGTTCAAACACAATTGTGTAATGCTTTAATGGAATTACTTGGCTCCAAGCAATACAAAAATAACTTGATTGAGCACTGTCATGTCGTAAAATGAAGTTGTTTGGCTGTTATATGCAGTGTTCTAAATTTGATTGAGCACTGTCATGTCGTAAAATGAAGTTGTTTGGCTGTTATATGCAGTGTTCTAAATGAATAAAAAACGAAGACATATCCAATATAATCATAAAAACTGCAATTACTCAAATAATTTATGCTCCAAGTGATCGGCAGCAACTGACCAAAATTTAAGAAGTTCCGGATATAGGCTATGAATTTCTAATCACGTGTAATTATCGATATTAGCAAACTGAGAATTCATTAGTCCTTGCAGAAAAACCTGGTAATTTGTATTTCTGGAAACGGAAAACAAATGGCACAAAGGGAATTTGAAACCTTTATACACACAAATTTTTGAAATAGAAATATAATTATAGAAGTGATGTAAGTAATTAATCCAAGATTAAGAAAGCATAAAAAGTGGAATAATCAAAAAATGTAAAAATCGAAAAACGGAATAAACCAATGATTGAAAGCCAGAATCAGTTGTCAGTGGCCATAAAGGCAGAATCAGAAATCTCCATCAGTCAGTCCCCCCCCTTAAAGTGTCAGTGTTCTAAAAACAAGACCTTTCATAAATCATCAAAATTAACACAAAAATCTTGCAGATTCTTTCCAGCAGTTCGTAGCACTAAACTCGACAATCAAAAATCATAATCCTTAACCACCCCCCCCGGGGTTTTTTTTTTTTTAAATGAATTCATCGCATAGACCTAAACAAAATTCAAAAGAACACCGACCCAGAAAACAGAGTACAAAAAATTCACAAGATTAAGAAAATATACCTGCTCTGTGAAACATCATAGATCTGACCCTTGATGGCCATGAGCAAAGGCTTTTTTGGATCAGACCCATCATACAGTTTCAACTCGTCATCAGTGATTTCACCAAGCTGAACTGGAGGTGGAAGCGGCTCTATCTTCTCTTCGATCCCTCTTGAACTCAGACTTGGATGGTCATCACCAGACGACCCAAATAAACTGGACAGCGTATAGTACACAGCAAGTCCCAGAGCAATAAATGTAAAGAAAGTAGCTGGAGAGAGACCTGTATATGCTGTGATTGATTCTTTGAAGGTATCCCACAGTTGAAGAGCCATGGATTTAGGTGCGAAAAGATTGAAGAGAGGATTTTTTTGATGAAGTGAGAAGTTGGCTTTAGGAACGATGCGTTTCTTGACTCGCTTTTGACTCTTATCTCTTGGCCCAAGGAAAAATATTGATGTGATGAAAAAGTTATCGACGTGATTAAAAAGTAAGGAAAAATTATTGATGTGATGAAAAATATTATTTTATTTAAAAATGTGTAGTTGAAAATGAGTTTTGATAGAATATAGAGAAAATTGCAGCCGAGGTACCAAACTTTTAAAAAAATCGCAGCAACAATTCAAATCGACGGATTCCGTCCAATTGACCACGAAAATCGTTAGTTGACCCCAAAAAAAAAAAAAAATTATAATTTTCACCAAATAAACAAGGGTAATTTTGGAATTACACACAATTTCCACAAAATAAGTTTAAAAAATGAATTAAAAAT
>CAIGRT010179234.1:0-21572 GCA_903798405.1 Fraxinus platypoda
AGAAAGAAGAAGATTTCGTCAAAAAGTTTGTGTCAATTTTGAGTGAAAACGGTCCAACGGGATTGCAACCTTTTTCTATCGAATTCCATCCTTTGGGCATCAAGCCCGTTTTTAAAAAAAATGATTTTTTTTTTACCTTTTTTTTTTATGATTATACACCTCGGGCCAGATGGTTATTAGGTTATGTTCGTACTTTGTGTAGTTGATGATTAATCAAAATATTTTGTATTCTTTATTCGAGTTACAACGAAAAGCTCATATTCGATGTGTATCTGATTAAATTCAAGAATTGTAGACATTCTCATTTTCATTCCCGAACATTTTGACGTGCAAACTTAGTAATTTCAATGCAATTTTATGATACGATTAATATTATTTATGCGGAACATTTTGAAAAGTAAACGTAAATCCAGCGATGGAATTAGAACAAATTAAAATAGATGAAAACTTAAGTGAAAGTTAAGTAACAACCACGAGACCCAAAAAAAAAAAAATTTATTATATATATATATATATATTAAATATTAGTTTTTACTTAAATTATGTTTTTTTTTCTAAAATATTTACTATAAACGTGTTTTGGTGTGATCACGAGAATGTTATTTCGAAAGAAACTAATACGAATTATCGAGCAATTATTAAGAGGCATAGTTCACAATAATAGACACATTAATATTGACAAGTGAAACAAACAAGACAAAAATTATAGTAATTTATCAATGAAACATGCCACATGGCTTTTTCCTTAATCTCTTCTAATTATTGAGGTTTGTCGGTACTTAACACTTCAAGTATAATGATTTGGTCGGATTATGAAGAAATTGAGAAGGCAATACAATGATTAGAATAAATTAATTGTTGAACATTATACTAAGATGTTGATTAAATGGGAACATAGGCAACAATTACTTTGAACTCTGTAAACCTTTCAGGGTGCGTTTGATTGTCAATATTTTTCCACCTAAATTTCTATTTTTGTCCTATTTGATTAACGATTTTTTCACGGAAAATATTTTCTTACTTTTGATCACGTGATCATATTTTCCTTGAAAACAAAAAAATTATTTTCTTTAAGGAGGAGTGATTTTTATTTTCCAATTAATTCACTCTCTCTTCTCCTTTCTCATATATCCCCTCCTTCATCTACCTACCAATAAAAAATTGACAAGTATAATATTTATTTAGGTTTAAAATTAAATCAATCAAGCATACTTAACGACGAGTTTAATGATCTTTTCAACCTTTCGTTGAGTTCACCACAGATGCATTGCAATTGCCAGCTCATCATACTTTAATTGATCACGCGTTGAAGACTAAATTCAAATGAATATGTATGCATCAAAATGGTGGGCTCGAATTGAAAAATATACGAAAAAAGTTAATGGGTATAAAAAACTAAATTTTAGTTAGTGACTTTAGTATTGAGATTTGAGAGTGTAGACAATAATTTTTTTTACAATTGAATGGAGTAATTACTGTAATTACAAAGTGAATTATGTAAACACCAAAAAAAGAAAAGTGAGAAGCGTGTTTAAAAGTCCTGACAAGTAATTATAGAAACCTAATAATAGGTTAGGTCAGTGGCAGACAAGTTATTGCGATTTGCCAATCACAATGTTGAAGTCCGTCGTCAGTTCGGTCCTTGCCGCTATATAAAATCAAGTTGCTTCTTGAAAAATTATTATACCACTATAACTTGAAAGGAGTCAAAATTGCAGTCCAAACCCATGTAATTTTCTAATAAATGATGCAATTATATTAAGAATTATCGTGCAAAAATAATAAACGTTAATACAATAGTTAAAAAATTTTAAAGAAAAGACGAGTTAGACGTTTCTTTTTAAAACACTCGTTTGACGCACGTCTAACTATTTTCGATATTCGTTTGGACCATTTGATATGTTTACAACGTAGTTCTTGAAACGAGCTTCGAGAAGATGTAGGCGGTTTATGGATTCTGCTNAGACGAGTTAGACGTTTCTTTTTAAAACACTCGTTTGACGCACGTCTAACTATTTTCGATATTCGTTTGGACCATTTGATATGTTTACAACGTAGTTCTTGAAACGAGCTTCGAGAAGATGTAGGCGGTTTATGGATTCTGCTAGCGTACGATCGTCGAAGAATTTTTTAAATTAGTATATTATCGAAATTCTCGAAATACTAGTTTAAAGCAGCCTACTTTGACGTGCTATAACATTCGCTACAATTGTCCGTTTTGTGCACCGTTAACAATGTGAAAAATTAGGTTGTGAGCACTTTGAAATGGTATTAAGAATGCAATATTTCGATTTCTTTTGACATCCCGTAATGATCTTGCAAATTGAGACAAAAATATTTAAAAAATAAAAATTTGGAGACCCACCAAGCCCCACTGTCCGTCCGCCAGTGTGTTAGGTATCGTAAAAAATGAAACTTATCAATTAGAAGAAGAAGAAAAAAAAAAATTATACGACAAACGTGATATTAATTTGTCCTCCCTAGACATTAAAATGTGACATTGTGTACATTGCAAACCACTAAAATTAAAAGATAACAAGGCCAAAATGGGTTGTCTATCATAAATAATTGCTAGACAAGGAGAAAAAGTTAAAGGACGTATATGGCATTTAATCACAAATTTAATTGCCTTTAGATTTCATTGTCGGTGATTGTATTCTCATATTTTTGTTCTTAGCATTACTTCAAAATTGCATTAAATGTTCTCAATTTTTTTTTGTATATTATCATATTTATGTAATTTTTCTATCGCATTCTTAACATCAACCTTACATTAATTAACATATATAATTCCTAATAACGATTTCTGTCCAAAAAGTTAATGATAATCACATAAAAAGACGTATTCATCCATCATATGTTGAACGAGAAATTTACTTAAAAATCTTGGTTTTGTAAAACATGCTCGCGTATGCATACACAAAATTAAAATACTTGTTGCTATACCAGTGTTTACTATATAATGTGATTTATCAATTTGTTAAATAAAAGCTATACTTGAAACTTGATCAACACAAACTCGAGCAAAGATACTCCGATTCGAAATAATAAGCCCGAGTCAATTGTCAACAAGTAATGAGCAAGTGTAACAATGAGGACAGCCAATTGTCAACGCTAAACAAAAACTCGAGTTAAACAATGCAACCAGACACCTACAATCAAATAAAAGAATTAAGATCTTATCATATTCAGCCTTAAATTAATAAATAGCGCATAATTCGGAACTTAGGTATGCAAACACTATTGTATATTTTCAATAAATTTTAAGTCCACCCTTGAATTTAATGTTGAAGACCAAAGAAAAAAGTGAGGGTAGTTAAAAAATTATAAAATTGAATAATACGTTAGCTGTCATAAAAGAAAAAAAAAAAAAGCGATGATTCTATTAGAAAGAAAAAGTTGCACGACAAATGTGACATTGATTTGTCTTGATTAGACGTTAAAATGCGACATTGAGTACATTGTAAATCACTAAATTTAAAGATCATAAGGCCAAAATCGGTTGCCTATCATATAATAATTGCTTGACAAGGAGAAAAGGTTAAATGTGCATTTAGTCACAAACCTAATTGCCTTTCGTAGTGTTCACTCGTGTTCTAAAGTTGTTTGACTTGACATTATCATTATTTTATTAGATATTTTTAAATATATAATTATTAATTTTATATAAACTAAAATCTATATTAGTTAGTCTATTGACAAATTTTTAAATATTTTTCATGTGTAGTTAAAAATAAGATTTAAATGTATAATGAAAAGAGTCATCAACTTAAATTTTGTCGTTACCATATGAAAAATTGTGAAAAATCTCATTAATCGGGTCTTCCTTTTCTGGTCGACTCAGATTTTATGAGAATAAATAGTGTAATAACTCATTGTAGATGTATTTTTGTGAAATTTTGAGAATTGGAAAATAAAGTCATCGTTAAACTTATTTTAGGACAATCATAGTCTTCAATTTTGACAAAGACAAATGAACCGATTGATGCTTTGAATAAGATTTTTTTGTCATTAGTCATTGCACGTTTGAGACTTCTCAAATTATTATTTTAATAACTAATTACATATTTTGTGACTTTAGTATTCCTCAACTTGGCAAGACAAGTAGTGAGTCAATAATTCAATAAACGACCAACCATAACAAATACTTCTATTTTGGGTTTGACACTTTGAATTCAATTAGCATTCAATTCCAGCTTGTTGGCACGCATATATTGAATTGGGATCCACGTGGTCCGGTTCAATTCTATTCGGATATTACACGTGAAATTGAATAGGCCGTATTAGAACAAAATGTTTACCTTTTCTTGGCAATACTATTTATTCATGTCCACATTCATACAAAACATCAAAACGCAATCTTCCTTTTTTTTTTTTTGTTCTACTATTGCATATTATGGTTTAATCGATATGTAACATAAATAAAATTTGATCAAGGTTTCCTATCATAATCATTCAAAGTTTTAATATAACATTTTATAATTTGGGTAGATATACAAATTTTAGAGGGAACCGCTATTTACATCCATCATTGTCATATGTCAATCACACTCTATATCTATTCATATTAAAATTTTAACAAAATTATATTTTCGTCCACGTCACATTCCAATATTGTTCTTATAAAATTTATTTATCTAAACGCTATTTATCCAAGTCATTTTTATATAGTTATACATCCAAGTCATTTTTATATATCTATCACATCATAATTCCTTAATAATCATTTCATATTTTCAATAATTCGCATCAATATGTACTGTCAATTTTATTTACTTGTTTTGATAATCCCAGCAGATTAGTCACAATTGTTTTGAATTCAAGAAAATCAAGATTAAAAAAAAAAAAACATAAACCCAACAAAAAAACTCAAATTCTTATTTTGATAATCATAGGAAAAAAGATAGCCAACAATGTTTTCAATTCAAGAAAATCAAGAAAAGAAAAAATAGTCCCAACAAAAAACTCAAATAATTCGGAACAAAATTTTTTTACTGATATTACTTGAATTCAAAAGGCACATTATCAAATAATTCAAACACAAATCATGAATCCTTCACATATTAAATTAATCCGACCCACAATAAAAGGCAATCCTTACTTTTTCAAGTTCTTCTTCATACATTGCCATGTCTGTATGAATTTGATCTATTGGTGTCTCTTCCATTGTTATCTTGATTTTAGTTGAAGATGATATTTTATGAATATTAGGATTTTGGTTAAAAATATATTCTAAAAGAACATAAAAAGGTCCAAAATAATTTAATGAAAATAAATATTAGTAGATGAATTTAGAGTAACATAATTTTGATTAATTTTATATATACCTATTTAAATAAATTTAAAAAATAATATAATTTTCTTTTTAAAAGTGGACCCATTTTAAAAATTATTCTTGAGAAATTAAGTTATATTCAAAATATTCACAATAGTATTAAATGATCCTCTTACTTAGCTCTTGTTTGATAGGGATGAAAATCAAAATTTTAGTAGATTTTGATAAAAATTGATGAAATGTGTAGTTGAAAAGTGGTGGGCCAATAAAATATGTGGTTAAAATTGATGTTAATTTTGATTTAGACTAAAATTCGAATTTCAATCGGTATCAAACAGGAGCGTAATAAATGTGAATTCCATTTTAATTTCATCAATTCCGAGTAATGCTCTAGATGTGTTATGTTTTTCTTACATAAAACTCTTTATTTTTTAATACTAATTTTCCATCATACATTCGTACAATAAAATATTTTGCACATAAATTCAATTTCTTTCTACTTTTAATCATACATTCTTTCAAAAATCACTATTCGAAACATTATTTTTCTAAAATTTTTCTTTATAATAATCATCAAACAAAGGCTTAAATGCTAGAATAATATTCCTTGGACATGCTCAATAAGAGGATGGAGGGACGGAATGATGTTTTTTTTTTTTTCAAACTATTCAATTATGTGTCGACACACGTCCCTCTATTTTTTAACTTGTCTTTGAACATGTTTGCGTAGCACAATTGTAAATGCTAATGAAGCTAAAGGTTATGTTTGGCAGTTGGGACAGTTGAGAATTGATGAAAGGAGGAAGTGAAAATTGAAGGGAAAAGTAAAAATATAATCAGGTAAAATGAAAAAAGGAGTGGAAAATGGAATAGTGTGTACTGTTACGTACCAAGAGACCAGACCCACATAAGAAAATCTTCTGTTCTCGAAATCTCGTTTCTCGATCCATCAATTCACGGACATCAAGGAATTTTATGCTTATTCCATTTCAATTTCTCCTTTTACATTCCGAATTTAACCTCGTTACCCTTTATAAATTTACTATTTATTATTCATTTCCCCCCCTTTTTAAATGGTCACTCCACTCCTTTGCTTCTTCTCCAGAGGAGGAGATCGCCGAAAGGGAACCCTGCGATTTCATTCTTCAATCTCGTAATATCAAATCAAACCACGTGACAAAAATATAATATTTTCTTTCAATTTGAAACCTGAGGTTTTGCTTATATTTTGTTGATATTCTTTATCGTATTCTATTCGTTGCTTGAAATTTAATCAATTTTGCATCTCGAGAGCCCGTAATGTCGTTATCTTGATAATGGGTTTACCATTTTTTGTGCTAAATTCACTTGGGAGTTTGTCCAATTCCGGTGATAGAAAAGTATGAGTCATTTTTTTTATGCGTATTATGTTGTTCAAGGAAAATAATATTTGCTTTCTATTGTATTATATGAGAGACCAGGTTCAATGTGTGTGGATTGGGATCCATGTCGGAACTTCTATTGTTTATGTTCTAACTGTAATACTAGATTTTTTAATTATATATTGTTTTACTTCAACCTTGGTTCTTGGGCTTATGTTTTGTGTAGTCTACTATTTCTTTCTTGATCTTACACCTGTTGTCGTTTTTCATGAAGGGTTTACATTGGAAGGGATAACCACTTCAGCGTTGCCTAGCGCTTAGAGTTTTGATTTCTTGACGTGGGGTTTCAGTTTTTTATGGGTTGAACCCAAGAAATCATGGATAGCTTAAGTGACGAGGATAAAGAATTTCGATTCTTTGATGCACCGGAGCACATCGCATCAGTTTCTGAGTCTGATTCTGATAATGCTGGGGCTATTAATTGTGAATATGACTTGTGGATAGGGAGTCCACGAAGTGTGAGGGAGCGTCGTAGGAAATTCATTAGATGGATGGAATTGAGCTTAGATAGGTTAGAAGGGAATAATTCCTTTGATGTACATGATAATGGTAGATGCGGCATGTTTAGAGGAGATGTTGATAGAATACTGGAAAGTACTGAGACTGTTCTAAGAACTTCAATTTTTGAAGATGAATTTTCTTCTATCCATTCTTGTATACCTAGTTGGTCCACTGATATTTTGAATTTAGTAAGAGAAGTGACTCCTAGTGAAAATTTTATTTGTAGAAACGGGAATTTAAACGATAGACGTGAGTGTAATGTTGATGATTTGGTGGTGGATGGCGAGCAGAGAGCTGTTGCAATTGCAGGGTTGGACCAAGTGTTGATATCCAAAGAGTTTGAGAACATTACTCGACTGTCTCCTTCAGTTCAGCAACCTGGGGAGACAGAATTTGAGATTAATGGAAATATTTCGAAAATAATGAATAAAGTAAAAGTTCGCTGGTTGAGTAGATTTCGTTCCTTCATGTGCATAACAAGTGGGAATGGGAGAGCTGATAATTCTAGATCCAATTGCTCCAGTCGATTTCGGGGGACCAAGGTTCAGAGAGTTAGGGTTCGCCGTAAACGGAAAATGTTGAAAGAACTCTCAGCACTCTTCACCGGACAAGATATTGAGGCCCATGAAGGGTCAATCCTTACTATGAAATTTAGTCTAGACGGACAATACCTGGCTAGTGCTGGTGAAGATAAGATCGTGCGAATTTGGCAAGTGGTGGAAGATGAGAGATCAAATGATATTGATATTCCGGATGTAGATCAATCTTGCATATACTTCTCAGTGAACCATCTTTCTGAATTGGCACCTCTCATGAAGGAAAAATATAAAACTAACAAACTGAAGAGTTTAAGAAAACCAAAAGATTCGGCATGTATCATCTTTCCTCCAAAGGTTTTCCAGATTTTGGAGAGGCCACTGCATGTGTTTGTAGGTCACAGTGGAGACATTGTGGATCTTTCTTGGTCGAATACTAATGTAGGTTTCCTATGTGCAAACAAGTAGGTTTTTCTTTTGAAATTGCCTGGACATGAATGATATTCTATATTACTCCATTTTCTTGCAGTGTCTGCTTTCTTCATCAATTGATAAAACTGTTCGTTTGTGGCGGGTTGGATGTGAGCAGTGTCTCAAGGTCTTTCGACATAGTGATTATGGTGTGTAACCTGGTGCATATAGTTATGTGATAATACGTGGCTTGTGAAAAAACTTTAAATTTGGTTTTGAAATAAATTTGATTGTATGCAGTGACCTGCATTCAGTTTAACCCCGTGAATGATGATTACTTCATCAGTGGTTCAATCGACGGAAAGGTTCGGATTTGGACAGTCAGTGGTTGTCAAGTTGTCAACTGGACTGAAATAAGAGACATAGTTACTGCTGTTTCCTATAGGCCTGATGGGCAGGTCTGTTGATTGTTAATCCGTTTACAGATAATGGTACAGTATCAGATAGGATTGAAGTCGACAATGGATAAGATTTTGAGTTCTCTATTTCTTTTTTCGTCTTTAATACTGTCTAGTATCTCCAATCCTCTTTATCGAACAAGCATACAATATTTTATTGGAATCGTGGCTTCAAAAAATATAAGATGTACTAATTGAATAATTCTCTCTTTCTGTTGTTTAGGGTGGTATTATTGGCTCTATTACAGGCATGTGTCATTTTTTAAAAATATCAGGTAATTTGTAGAGATTTCTGGATTATTTTCTGTCTTTTCTTAAAATAGTGGTCAATTGCTCTTATGATGCCATATAACTTCACATCTTATTTATCCCGACGTAATATTTCTTAAGTTTTGATTTTGCTTGTGAAGTCCAGATGACTCTCTTACTATTATGCCATAATTTATCATTGAAACTGAAACTCACTTGTAGGGACTACACATTGATTACTGCCTTTTTCTTTTCTCTTTTATAAGATAATAATAATCACTTCCAACTGGAAGGGCAGATGTGCTTAACCAGTAAAAAGAAATCAGCCTGCAAAAGGATAACTGGATTCCAGGTTATCATCAGTTACCTATCACCCTTCTTTTTAATTAGAAGATAAAAGTATAGAGAGAGCAAGATCGCTTGAAGAAATAAAACCTTTATTTCGATTCTAATCTGATGCTCCACAAATGCAGTTTATCCCGCAGGACTGGAGCAAAGTGTTGGTCACATGTGCTGATTCACAAATTAGAATTCTTAGTGGGATGAATGTGATTGGAAGATACAAAGGTATGCAACTAGTGCTTTCCTCGGTGGTGGATTTCCTCGACGAATAATATGATTTGGGCTCTTGTTGAATATTTTATTAGTCCTCCCTTATCTTTCCAATTTTTCTAGATTAATACCCTCACTCTGTCAATATATGCCTAGGCGGTGCTGGGAACCACATTTCTGCTTCATTGACCTCAAATGGAAAGCACGTTGTTTCAGTGTCTGATGATTCTAATGTTTACATATGGAACTACAATTGTGAACCATGTTCTGCCTCGCAACCCATTAGATCATTCGAATGTTTCTCGTCTGATGCTTCTGTGGCAATACCTTGGTCTGGCTTAAAGATGGGGAACTTGGAGGATGGATTCAAATCGAGCAAATTCGAGGAGAGTTTAACTAAGTTATCGACTCATTTCTCTTTGGGCCAAGAGTTTATTTTGGACTCCAGCCCCAAGGGATCTGCAACTTGGCCCGAGGAAAAGCTACCCATGTCTAGTCCCCGGACTGTTCTGTATCGAATGTGTAAATATCATTACAAACTTTTCAAGACTTCTTGCCAGAGTTCATCCACTTCGCATGCGTGGGGTCTAGTTATTGTTACCGCAGGATGGGATGGACGGATTAGATCATTCCACAATTATGGTTTACCAACACCCTATTAACACGAGGCTGCAGGATCATTGAGATATTGGATATGATCGATGTTTATGGTCACCTATTTAAGTGATCCGTCAATTTGGTTGTGCAGCAAGCTCATTGCACATAAAGTTGATTTTGAAGTACTAAAGTTGTTTACCCGAGCCAAACCATCCACATTGCTGTCGAGGACTAATCATTCGGTGGGTGTTTCCCAGTTTTGCAGATCCACAAGTTTGTGATCAAGCAGCTAATTAAAAACTAAGGTACACTATTTGCAATTGGTTGCTTAGCTTAATTCAACAATTCCTCAATTTGTTTATTCACTACGTCTGTATCTGTTGGCCCAGAAATGAAAATGATTCATGCGCGAAGAGAGGCCAATAAGAGATGCACGTCTGTATTATGGAAGTTCCCTCAGATCCTCGTAATAACATCTTTCACTTGGTCATCAGTCATCACAGAGGAACCGAGGAGTTCCAGGCAAGTGGTCTAAATTTATTTGAGAAAAATGGCGAGGAACGTTGTCTAGTAGTATGTTGGCTGGTCTGAATAATTTTGTCTGTCATTTGCAGCATGTTTGGCTACGCTTGAAAGTTTACTTATAATAAGCATGAATTATAAAATATTTTATTTTTATTGTTCGGTTGAAAATAAGTTACTTTAAAATAAATAACTCCGTCGCTTAGAAACAAGTAAAAAGATCTTATTCAAACATGTTTTGAAACAATAACTAAATTAAAAGTAGTTAAGCTTAGCCACACGTGCTCATCCTTCCTCGTGTTAGTAACCATGAAGTCATTTTCTCGTCGAAACTCTACAACGTGAAGCATCGTAGGCCTGCCCCAGGAGAGCATGGCATAGGCACAGAGTTTAGTAGCCATGCTTTGATACATTAGTAGATTCCATGGGCATTTTCTCCTTCTTCTAATATTTGCGCAAATTGGTGCCATGGTTAGGCAGTTTAACCTTACAGAAGTCGGTGATTTTTGGTAACATTGGGTATGTAACAAGATTATGTGTAATAGTTCTGTAAAGAATACGTGGAAGAATCTGTTGCCTTGGTCATGCACACGATCAAATTAAAATATCCTAATTTAAAACGAATTACAACAAAAATCGATCACCAAATCAATTCATTCAATAGTGAAAAAAGAAAACAGTAATACAGATGAGTACAGTAAACATTTTACCAATCACCGATGGGTGATATGGTCAGACAGGGAGGGTATCGACGGAAGGAGGAATAGCATTATTGTTGGTGGAGGAGGAGGTGGTGGAATTGACGGAATTTAGGGTGGTGAGCATCATAGGACGGTCATTAGCCTCTTCACCGTCATCATCGGAGTCGTAGGTCGTCAGATTGACGCATGAGAACCTTTCCAGCGACGCAAAAAACGCCGCCGCAACACTGGTGCCAAACCAACGTGCAAGCCCGTCCGCAGCGCCGGAATTCTCCATTGATTTCTTTTTGTCGGTCAAATCAAAATTTACCAGAGAGGTAGCTTTGGGGTTTGAAGGGAGAAATTGGGGGAGCGAGGGATTCGAGCAGAAATTGCCAAAATTATATCCTAGGTCCCCTATATACTGAATGTTTTATTTTGGTTCTTAAAATATTTTATGGTGAGATTGTATGGTTCAAAATGAATTTAAGAAAATGTCTCAAAAAAAAAGAAAAAAAGAAAAAAAAAGAAAACATGAAAACACGTTTCCAAAAACATTTTTTTAGGGGTAAATCTAATATTCTCAATTTAACATATTTATATGAGCAACGATGGTCAACTTGCGAGAGACACAATAATCATTTAACTCACAAATAAGCAATATGGATTCTGATCGAGTAATGACGAGACACTAACTCAACTAGTAGGTGGAGGCAATCGAAGTGGTTTGAGGTTGGTAAATGCTAACGTACATAACCTTTAACATAATGGTGTACATAATGACACATGGATGCCTCCTATGAGGGGACGTCTGAGAAATGCAATGTACCCAACATGTGTTCATTATGGATACCATTATGGGAAATGTTATCCTTTGAGGTTTTGCGTAAAATTTTTGCAAGAACATTTTCAAGAAAAAATTAAAGAGTAAAAACGAGGTTTCAACGACATGGCAGGCCATCATGAGAAACGCTAATAATTTTTCCCTTGTCAATAATAATCGATTGGTTGTAAATTAATTGTTATTTATGAATAATAATTGTACTCATGTAGTCCTATTTTTAATTCTTTTGTTTATAACCCGAACTAGAATTTCATAATTATATAAGTGATGTCTTGATAAGTTCGACTTAATAGAAAGTGAATTTCTTATCAACTACAACAATAATATGTTTACTATTTAGCATTGAATATTACAGTAAATAAAATCTTAAATCTTTTTTTTTTTCTCTATAATGTGTTCAATCATGTAATATTCAGGTTATCTAAGAAACCATTAACTTAAATTTGTTCAGACTCATTACTAATATTTGAATATAAAAATGGAAAAGACTTGCTAACTAAGCAAGGAAAAAAGTTAAAAAAAATTTAAATTTATTTCATAATTATTCCTTAGCACATAACACACTCAATAACTTTCCTCCAAGAAACTCCCAAAGACAAAGAAAAGTATCTCCCATTAACACTCTTCTTTAACCATGGCTACTTGCTTCTGCCCACTTATCACTCAACAGTTTCCTTCCAAATACAGCATTAGCAATGGAGAAATTTCTTACCTTCATGTTTTCTCTTTTGCTATCAATCTACATCCAAGGTATGAATCCGGTACACAGTACTAGATATAACTTGATAATACTATTTAATCTATCGAGAATAAGACTTAGTTTGAACCTCGTTTGTTATTACAGGTGCAGATGGATCAATTGGGGTGAACTATGGGACGCTAGCTGACAACCTTCTGGCCCCCGAACATGTTGCACATTTCCTACTAGAATCCACCATTATCAACCGTGTGAGGCTTTTTGACGCCAACCCTGAAATGTTAAAGGCATTTGCACACACTGGAATTGCCATAACTGTTACTGCGCCTAATGATCAAATCCCACATTTTACAAAGCTAAGTTTTGCACAACAATGGGTGAAAGCCTACATTGTACCACATGTCCCTGCAACCAATATAGTCCGAATACTGGTAGGTAATGAAGTACTATCCACTGCCAACAAGTTGTTCATAGTAAATCTTGTTCCAGCAATGCAGATGCTCCATACGGCTCTCATTGGAGAGTCGATGGATCGAAGGATACAAATTTCTACGCCTCATTCACTGGGTATATTGGCCAACTCGAGTCCTCCCTCGACCGGGAAGTTTAGGGAAGGTTATGATTCTCATGTACTCAAGCCATTGCTTAGCTTCCTTAAGGCCACAAATTCACCTTTCACGGTTAACCCCTATCCGTTTTTCGGGTCATCAGCTGATATTCTTGATTATGCACTTTTTAGGCCTAATGCAGGGGTGCTTGATGAAAACACAAAACTTACCTATGCAAACATGCTAGATGCACAGTTGGATGCAGTTTTCTCTGCAATGGAACTCCTAGGTTTTACTGATGTTGACATTGTCATAGCTGAGACCGGATGGCCTTCGAAAGGGGACACAGGGCAAGCTGGGGTCGATGCTGAAAGTGCAGCTGAATACAACAGAAAAGTTGTGCAGCATGTAACATCCGGGATTGGGACACCACTCATGCCTAACAGAACGTTTGAAACGTACATTTTCTCACTCTTTAACGAGGATCTAAAGCCAGGGCCAACGTGTGAAAGAAATTTCGGAATATTCCAGCCTGATTTGACACCTGTGTACAACATAGGGATCTTAAGGCCAACGGTAGCTGCCGCTGCCAAGAATCAACATACTGCATGTTTATTGATACTTTTGTACATTTGCTACATATTTGGTACACAGTATTATATTGTACTTTTAAAATTTTCTTATTTAATATCATCCAATATTGTCTAATCTATCATACCATACTCTGGCAGGCTAAATCTTATTTTCCGTCGTACCCGACTCCGGCGGTGAAACCTATGCCAGAACCAAAGGGAAAAACATGGTGTGTTCCCAAATCAGGGGCAAATGAAGAGACATTGCAGAGAAATATTGATTACGTGTGTGGATTGGATATGAAATATTGCAAACCTATACAAGAAAGTGGTGCATGCTTTTATCCTAATACGGTTCGAGCTCATGCTGCCTATGCCATGAATGCATATTATCAAGCCTCGATGAAAAATTACTTCGATTGTGACTTCAGACAAACTGGAGCTATCACCAACAAAGATCCGAGTACGTTGATAAATATATGTATGTGTATATATACAGGTGTCAAAATGTGCTGGCCGCCCTGCACGTAAAAGGTCCAGCCTAGCCCCAGTCGAACCGTGGATGGCCTTGCTCATGGCATATTCTGGGCCAACAGCTACATTTAGGCCGTGTTGGACTCGATTGTAGGGGTTAGTAAGCCGTCGTGTAAAAAGAAAAATTTTAAAAGCCCAAGGCCTAGCACAAGTTGTGTCAGGCCGAAAATTTTGTAGGCGTGCCATGCTATGATGCTAGACACGTGTATATATTTGTGTATGCATAGAACATGATTATTTAAGTTTCTTATATTTTTCTGCTTCTCATTTTTCAGGCTATGGTAATTGCAAATACTGACAGAAGATTGAGCAAAGAAGTCTTGAAGAATAGAAGATTTTTTATGCTAGTTTAACATGAGGAAATTTTGTTGTTTTGAGAGTTGGCAGGGGATTTCTCAAAAGGGATTTGAACTCCGCAGTTTAAAAAAAAATGAAAAAAAGAAATACATTTAGCAGAAATTAATGTTTTATGCATTGTATTATTCTTTAACTAGAATTCATTTAATTGAGGATGCAGCTTGTTCTTTTATACTTGTACTTGCTCCCATGTTATCCAAATATTTCTTTTACTCCCAAGGGTCTTTATGGAATGATGCAATTCAATGCGCAATAATTATTCATCCCCACTGGAGTTACAACTCCAGTTTGGGTGACGTTAATATCGCATTAAATGAAAGGTGATGCGCAATAACTATTCATCCCCACTGGAGTTACAACTCCAGTTTGGGTGACGCTAATGTCGCATTAAATGATAGGTGAAATTCACCTTTCATTTAACCTATTATTTAGAGTCATCTAAATTGGGGTTACAACCCTAGTGGGGATGAATTTCATTACTCATATTATTGAGATTTTGAGATAAAAGAATTTCTTTATTGTGAAGAATTAAACATTTTTATTACTATAATGTTAGACGACGGCCTTTGTCAAATATACATTTTTATAACGAGTTAGTTCATTAAAAATGCTTAAACCCCGTGGCGTCTCAACCCGCCAACGCTCTATGCAAAGTCGCCGCCTTGCTCCAATCCCATCATGTAGATGGATTCTTATTGTGCCATCCCCTTTTTGCATCGCAATGGTTTGTCTCTTCGTCACAATGATTTAACAAAAATATAGAGTTGACTTCAATTAATTGGAGGTTTATTTTGCTAGAGTTGAAATTTATTTGACTAGCTTAACGACAATTTTAATTAGTTTAAAAACAATACGAACTTTTTTTTGGAAGATAGAAGAAAATATTATAATAAAAACATTTAGAGTGAGTTTGATTATCAATATTTTTCATGAATAATGTATTTTTTTCCACCCAATTTCTTACTTTCATGCTATTTGACTAATAATTTTTTTCACGAAAAATATTTTCTTACTTTTGATCACGTGATCATATTTTCCTTGAAAATAAAGAAAATATTTTCTTTATGCAGCGTTGGTTTTTATTTTGCAAGTAATTCACTTTCCCTTTCATCCACCCCCTCTCTCACATGTAACAATTAATAAAAAATGGATAAATATAATATTTTCTAGGTTGAAAACTAAATCAATCAAACATATTTAATTAATAATTTTCATAAATTAAGTTCTAAACAATTGAATTATCTAGAATTTATTTTCTTTTATGCAAATTTCATACTTGCAATCAAACACATCCTTAATATATTTTAGTGCCTTCAAAAAAAAAATTTAATGCACCTGTTTGTGTAGTAGCATTCAGTTCTTTTCTCCCAATTTAATGCTTTAAAAAAGGAGAATTTGACTTGAAATATCTCCCCCTCTCCATTGCAGAAAATTGGATGACATACATGCCTTTGCACGAGAAGGTGATGCAGAGAAGTTGCTTAAGAGCATTGAAAGTGGCGTTCCAGCTGATCTGAAAGGTTGGTTGACCTCAAATTTATAAAATGCTCTTCTATGTTGTTTTGATGTGACTAGCGCTAAGATGAAGACATGATGTTGCTAATGAAAGTCCTGGAAATTTCAGAGTCTGCGAATAAACTCTTAAAACTGGTTAATTCTCTTGGAAGGAGAAACAAAATATATAACAGAAAAGACGACCTTCAAGCAATAAAGTTCTTAAAATTTGTTGCATATAGAAAGGGAAAGAGGAATACTACCAAATTTATTCTCATGTACTTTAGGAGCTAATATGTTCTTTGTGTTAAAAATGCCTGCATTCCATTTCAAGCCTGCAAAGAACTATTATGCTGTAACAAAGATACAGATTTCCGCATGTGAAACAGATTATGTTTTCTGACCTGAAAAATGTTTACTCAAAATGATGCAGATAGTGAGGGTTGTACTCCTTTGCATTGGGCTGTGGATCGAGGCCATATAAATATTACAGAGTTGCTCTTGAACAAGAATGCTGATGTTAATGCAAAGGTAGATAGCAATATTTCTTGTCTGGCTCCTGCTAAATCTTCTACTGAGTATAAATGAGGAGGAAAACCACCCCCGAACTAATGTTTCCCACTTACTAATTTATCATGTTATTTGTGACTTGGAGAGCTAGTTTTAATTGATAAAATTGAAATTACATTAATTCTGCACTCTTTCCCTCCAATAGATAAATAGATAAATTAAAGCTGATTCTTTTATTTTGCTATTTATGGGTTTTACTGTTTTTTTTTATGGAAATGAAGAAAATAAAAATAATGCTAGTGGACAGTGCACAAGTATTTGTTTCTTGAAGCAATTGATTAAGCTTCATTTTTTTATTATTTAATTTTTTTGGTGCTTAAAATTTAGCTGTGGCCTCATATTGCTACTCTTGTTACACTTGACATTTTATGAAAACTACTGAAGATAACACCATTTATTGCGGAGATGGCAAGTAGCTTACTTTCAAATATGTAATGTCATTGAATTGTCGCAGAATGGATAATTTTTGTATGTAATTGTGGAGTTGCATTTAGGTACTTCTGTGGTCTTTTTCATCCTTCCTGATGATACCCCTTTGGTTCTGCACGTCTCCCTCTTACCACTCACTTATTCTTATGCAGTCAAAAAATGAATATTTTAGCTCAGATATTTTGAATATAGGCAGAAAAAATAGGAATTATGCATTCTTAGTTCCAAACCTTCTTTGTGAAATTTTCTCACTTCTGTTACTGTTGGTAGGACGATGAAGGTCAAACACCGTTGCATTATGCTGTTGTTTGTGAGAGAGATGCCATTGCTGAGTTACTAGTGAAGAACAATGCTGACACAAAGATAAAGGATAATGATGGTGACTCTCCATGTGATCTTTGTGAGTTGAGCTGGCCTTGGATGCAACAAGCTAGTACAAGCAACTGATGATTAATTCAATGTTTTTATTCCTTACTACGTATATACGATAATATGACAAATGATTTACACGTTACATTAACCGTTTAGATTTCACATTATCTACATATGATTGATAGATTATGTTGTCTTTTGTGAGTTGAGCTAGCCCTAATGCAACTAGCTAGTACATGTGATTGAAAAAAGTTCTATTTTTTCATCGTATCCATAATACTATGGATGATCACGTGACGTTAACAGTTTAGATATTACGTTTTTCTACCCATGACGGAGATGTTTTGTTCTTTACAGTTATCATGTTGTGCTTTACAATGGTTTTGTGAAGGTTGGTGGTTTAGGAAATGGAACCTAATGCCCTTCTCTTGGTCGTTGGAACTTTCAATCCATCTTGAATGATTTTTTTTTTGAGTGTTCTAAGTTCATTTATGCACCAAACAACTCAGAAATACTTGTAACTTTGCCCAAAATAGTGTGAAGCCATTAATTAACGAAGATTCTCAATTCAAGGATTTAACTGTCAAATAACGGTCATTATTCTTCCATGCCAATAATAGTAAAAACAGGAAACATATCATTCATACAACAACAGACAGAAAACATGAAACGAGACATAAACAACCTAATCTTTTCCACTCATTATTAGACCGGAAAATGTCGAAGGTAGTGGTGGTTTACACCATTTTGACCACTGCCTTCATCCTATTAATTTTCTTGTCTGAAAATATAAAATCTAGTAGACAAGATTATGGCCCATGCGGCGGCCTAAATCGACGTTTGGGAATGAAAACTCCTATCCCAGTTTTTGACCCTCTTGTTGCAGAAATGGAAAGAATGGGAGGAGAAAAGAAGGGAAAGATAGAGAAGGATAAAACATATTTTTATGATGATGGGAGGTTGAATATAAACCTGAGGTTGATGGTTTTGTTTCCACTTTTGGATAGGGAACCTAAAGATGGATTTGTTGATGCTAAGGAGCTTAAAGCTTGGATTGTATACCAGTCGTTGGATCGAATGCACCATACAACGAAAAGGGAGTTGGAATCGCATGATGAGGATGGAGATGGAGCTATTTCATTCTCCGAGTACTTACCTCGATTCTCTAAAGAAGATATAGGTGATTGTTGGACAACCCCATTTAAATGTCTAAGCTTAAACTCAAGCTGTTAGATGTTGTTAAAATTTAATCTTCAAACGACCCCCCATTTGCAGCGAGATTAAGGCCTAACACGTGCACAATTTTTATAAATGGATGACAGAGGTAGTTGATTGATGATCTCTACCTACTATGATGCCACCTTGACGAATCCATTTGTTCACTTACTATCAATAATTGCATCATTTGGCTGTGTGCAATTGATGGAAAGGGAAAATAGATTGTAGTCACAATCAAATTTTTTTGACATTTTGTTTTTAATGTTTATCTTCATTTTCCCATTTCTTCCCAGCCAAATGGGTTCTAATTCGGTAATTGTGAAACAGAGAGGAATGACATGAAACATGGGGAAGCAGGATGGTGGATGGAACAGTTCAGAAGAGCCGATGCTGATGGGAATGGAACTCTCAACATTTACGAGTTTCAAGAGTAATATTCACTTCTACTTGATTTTTTGTACATATTTCGTGTTTCCACTGTAGTTGGAATAATTAAAACTATGTTCTTTTGCAGTTTCTTGCATCCAGAGGACAGTCGAAATGAGCAGATACAAAGATGGCTGTTAAGAGACAAGATAAGGTTAATCTTCTTGTGCCTACTTAACTTTTATTTACATGTGATTTCTGCTAATTATATTCATTCTATCTGACTTTTACAGGCAGATGGATTACAATAACGATCAGAAACTTAGCTTGGAAGAGTTCGAGTCAGGGGCTTATGATTCATACAAGACTTATGTCGAATTTGAAACGGGATGGGAAGAATATCATTCACCTGAAGGGTTATTCAACAAACTCGACATTGATAAGGACAAGTACTGTAGTTAATCTCTAAGCCAGTTTTTATTTTCCAGAATTCGGCATTAACCCTCTAGATTAGAGACGAAAACGTGTTCTGATTGTGTCAATATATGTTTTGACAGATTTCTGAGAGTGGAAGAATTGAAACCTATGATTCAGTACCTGAATCCTGGTGAACTGACCTATGCCAAATATTACTCGAGCTATCTAATGCACGAGGTAAATTATTCCATTCAAGTGCACATTTGTGCTCTAAGTATATTGAACAAGATTTTAGCTTTTTCACCTACATCAATACTATCAGAGCTTAAAAGTTCTTTTATCATGAATCTGAAATGTATATTCTAAGAAATTATTTATCGCTTATATAACCCGTTTCTTGATTTAGGCCGATGATAACCATGATGGGAAGTTGACGCTCGATGAGATGCTTAATCATGACCATATGTTCTACAACACAGTGTATGATAACGGAAGATATGGTGCTGAAGACGATGGTTTCCATGATGAACTTTGATGCAGCAAATCGTTTTACTAATTCACTTCCCAGCATTTCAGTGGCGAAAGCGAATTAGAAGGGTTGAAAAAATCTCTCATCATAAGATCCAGCATTCGTGCAGATGTTAGGATCATTGCTGCAGTAAGTACAACTATAGCTTCTGTTTCATTACGACTTATATATGAAGCATCATAGATTTGGCCTCAAGGAAAATTTTGTTTCTTTATCCTGTGTATTATTTAGTGTTCTAAATCTCTTAACCAGGGATACAAATACGAAATGTGTATCTGAAAAGTCAATCACGATCCATCATGAGCTCTAATTTTGTATCATGTAACTTGAAATAATCGATGTTTAACACTCTTTGCATCAAGGAATGCTGATCTATAAGAATTCTTGAAATGCTCGAATTACTCAAACTTATTTTAACGATAATTAGAGATCCGATTTTGTTTGAATTTATTCTATGATACTTACTCTGATTGAACCTTGCAATTGGAGCGTGTGAAGTCTAATCATCCACTTCTTTTAGGTTTATTCTGGGTTCAAATTCATATTGGAGCATCTATAATTATACGAGGCTTACTCTAATATCCTACATATATAAAAGATTTTTTACGGATAATTTTTCCTGAGATTGAGAGGAACAGAGTTTTCTTCATAGTGAAAACTTGCAGCGACGAGTGGACATAGCTCTACTCTACATTGAGAGTGAAATGTTTCGTTTTGCACTATCATCTGTCATGATGCCATGCCGAAAATGAGTCCCGAGGCATTTCCACAATTTCACTTTACTGAAATATTAATACAGGATACGCGCCATGAAGAATCCATATGCTGAAAAAGATCTCCTAAATAGGAAATTTTCATATTATGCCTCGAAAGCCTGACGCTTTAGCAAGAATTTTCGAGTCTTACGTGTCTATTATTTAATCATTTCATCTGGATGGATGTTATTTTACTCGAGGTTGAATCTGAAAAGCTTTTCGATGTTTTCATATTGCTCTCGCTTCCATCGGTTCAATAATTCATTGTGCCCTAAAAGTTTCTAACTGATCATATCTAGCATGTTTAGTATGTTTTAGTCGACAAAAATAAAGAAGAGAGACATGTGAGATGGTTGTTTCTTATTGTGTTCAGTTCAACTGCCAAACGCCTCCTCATTTTTGCAACCCGGACAAATGAGTTGTTACAAGACTCAAAATACAGGGTCTTTAAGGTAGCGACAATATTTTATTGAAGAAAAATTCTGAGATTTATGACTGACATGTGGTTGTATATAGAGAATAAAGTAAAAATAAAAGTAGTGTTAGATCAAACAATACCACATAACCATAATAATCAAATCATTAAAAACGACTAAGTGTAATTGTTGGGTATACGACCAAAGTCCCACATTGGTTAGAAGTAGGGATGATCATGAGTTTATAAGGAT
>CAIGRT010179271.1:0-18958 GCA_903798405.1 Fraxinus platypoda
AAAGTCGTTTTGGCTGTTTTCAGTTCAAGTCAAGCCAAAACTTCATTTTTTTAATTTTGAAAATAATTTTTCAAAATGACAAAAAGAACGCGTTTTCAGGAATCTCAAAACACAAAATCCAAAATAATTTTTTTTTTTAGATTTGCTGCGATCAATATTCCTCTTGTGCTCTTGTGACGTTCTCTTCTTTCTAATGATTTCATTCCTTCCCATGTTGGCAGTTCTCAGAAGACATTTAAAATGCTTTCGGATTCAGTAAGAGCTTATACCGTTCGGTGTGCCTACTGTTCAAAATGGAGGTTCATCCCTACAAAGCAGAAATATGAGCAGATAAGAGAAACTATAGCTGAACAGCCTTTCTGTTGTGAAACGGCTCGTGAATGGCAGCCTGAAATAACATGTGACAATGAATCAGATCTTGTTAAAGATAGCAGCTGGCATTGGGCGATAGACAAGCCCAGTATTCCTCAACCTCCTCATGGCTGGCAACGGATTTTACGAATCAGAGCTGAGGGAGGCACAAAATTTTCTGATGTGTATGTTTGCAGTTCAGTTACAATTACTTTTAAGGCTTTAAGCAATGGAAACGTCATTCTGACTTTAACTAAGTGGACTCATTTTCCTTGATAGGTACTACGATGCTCCATTGGGCGAGAGATTTCGATCAATGGTGAAAGTTCGAAGGTAAAATTCATCTCTTGATGGTCATTAACAGTTGCTTAGGTTTTTTATAACACGTTGTAAGATGCATGAATAATTGCTTATCTGTATTTTATATTTCAGAATCTTTCATTTGTTTTATTTATTTTGAATGTTTTCTGTTGTTTCCCTTCCAGTTTTCTGAATGAACATCCAGAATATCAGGGTGAACAGAGTCACAATTTTCATTCCAAAATCCATCACCGATGGAGGAAAATTATGTGCGAAAGTCTACTTCTGCTGCTTCACATGGGATGAGTGGTGCCTTGGTACCAGGTCTGAAGTTTGATGCTTGCTTACTAAGATTTCTAACCATTCATATTTTCTTTTATATTAGGTTTACGTTAAATATATTTCCTTATTTATTCTCTTCTGCATTTTGTTTGTCTGCTGCGTTTTGTTTCAAACTCCAGCACCAATGGAAGAAAATTATGTTGAAAAGCGCCATGCTACTTCTGCTGCTTCACATGAGATGGGTGGCGCTTTGGTGCCAGGTTTGAAGTTTGATTGTTACTAACTATCTAACTGGTCATATTTTCTTTTATATTGAGTCCTTATGATAAACATATTTCCTTATTTATTCTCTGCCATGTTTTGTTTCTCTGCCACGTTTTATTTCAAACTCCAGCACCAATGGAGGAAAATTACAAGCGAAAGCGTCGTGCTACATCTACTGCTTCACCCGAGATGAGTGGCGCTTTAGTACCAGGTTTGAAGTTTGATTTACTTACTAAGATTTATAAATGGTCATATTTTCTTTTATATTAGGTCCTTATGTTAAATTTCTTATGTTATACATATTTCCTTATTTATTCTCTACCACGTTTTGTTTCTCTGCCGCAGTGTATTTCAAACTCCAGCACCAATGGAGGAAAATTACGAGCGAAAGCGTCGTGCTGCTTCTACTTCACCTGAGATGAGTGACGCTTTAGTACCAGGTTTGAAGTTTTATTTTTTACTTACTAAGATTTATAAATGGTCATATTTTCTTTTATATTAGGTCCTTATGTTAAACGTATTTCCTTATTTATTCTCTGTCGCGTTTTGTTTCATACATAGTCAGATGATAGTTAAGCTTGATTGAAATAACTTTTATGTTAGTTGCTGCGATTCCCATATATTGGGTTACTCTGGACCAGATGACAGACTTTCACTTTGGTGAGGAAGGAAACTCTACTTCAGAGGTTGAGGCAGAGGCACCTGCTGAAAGTTTAGGTATTTTTATTATTTGCCAGAATGCGTAAACTTTTTCTATTGTCCTGTGACACGTCTGGCCTTCATGTTTTACTTTACTTTAGAGTGTCATATACCTTCCTTCACCAGTTTGTACCATTTGCTCCCCATTTCTGTGACATAAAACCTGAAGTGGCATCTGAAATGTAAGGAGTGTCTGCTTATGTAAATTGTCACTCCTGCCATGCCATAGAATATGGATATGTTTCACGATTAAGGTTATCTTATCATCTATTTATTACCCATTTTTTAGTTTTGTGAGCGTATATTTATTGGAAAATGCCCCCCTTGAGATGGTTGCTAATTAGTTTACAATTTCGCTTCGTTTCTTTTGCTATGAAAGTGCGCCAATTAGAATAATTAATTAGTTGTCTCATTGGCTTAGGAAAGTCCGAATATTTGCTTGTAGATGTCTTCTGGAAATATTTTCTTTTAAATGCCATAAACAATATGAAAATTGAGTTGATAGGCAAAAGACAAAAAAATTGGCTATCGATATATATTATGGAGCTGCATGATGCTTGCTAAAGTTAAGCCACTGTAGAATAATCACCTAATTTATTTGTAAACTTGCACTAATAAATTTTCCAGAAACAGCTTTATATTTTTTTGGTAGATATATTTAGAAATGCTTCACAAAGTTTCCTTGATGTGCTTCATTTTACTTGTGGCGACAGTATTGCATATGTGGCATGTTATGTAAAAAATAAGCTGAAATCTTGTTTTTGTGTCCAATTCAGTACTTTGTAAAAAAGCACTTCGGATAGCTAGAAGGTCATTTGTAGCATTACTTGTTCTGTTTATGCGATGCATCTCTGTTTTGGAAATTTGTTCAATGGGATAATCTAACTGGTATGCATGAAAAATTTAATCACGCAAATTTTCTTAGTGCTTACTTGATGCTCAGACATAAACTAGACAGATTAACTGCTGGGATTGTAGTTTAATCTTCAGATCTTTCAACTTGAACTGTGGATTGAGTGTCTCAAACGTATTGGTGATGTGACTTTAGACTACAGTGTGTGGCTGCATTTAAATTTTTGAGTTCTCATCCAGAACGGAGCATGATTCAGCCATTTTTTTACTGGGAAAACTAATTTAACTTGAGCACTTATTCCACGTACGGTTAGAAGTTAGAACTATACTTTTTACCAAGTTGCTTTAATTTCTGGCTTATTCAGAACTAATGGAGGTTTCCTCGTATATTATTTTAGATCCATGTGTCAATGATCCCGGTGCAGGCAGCGGATGTTGAGAGCATACTTCACAACAAGATGCAGAATTCTAGTTCATCGTATGGCCTGCAAATTATAAGATGCATCAGTTGGTTCTTTAGTTTCTATGCAAAATACTTTTCATGGAAACAATCCAAGCACCTTCATCCTACTGTATTAGTATTGATTTTGCGAAAACAGTGTAAAATTATCGCAATATTTATTTTTCAGAAGGCATGAAGGCTCTATTCGAGTCTCTGCTTGCATTTTGTGCCTCCCTCTGCGTTTATTTAAGTGCGAAAAATATAATAAAAGCATCTCCATCTAATGTTTGAACTGAACAAAAGAATTGGATGGAATGAAATATAGGAACTCTAAGACTTCTGCTGAGTAAGAATTGAAATTGTACTAAAAACTAATGCAGCAAATAAAAATAAATGATGATGCCATTGTTTCAATTTGTTCTGGCTATTAATCTTAGAAAATCATACCTCAATAAAAATAGGCTAATCAAGAATTGCCATTTTATAAGTAGAAATCTATTGTTACTTCCTAATGCCATGAAGTTGGCATATTAGCAATTAAATGTAGTCTTGAAAAAAATTTCAGCACTTGAAAAATAATATTTGAAACGAATTTTCTACAGTTGAAATATTTTTGGCATATTTAATAGGCTAGATTGGACAAGATTACTAACGAAGTTAAATTTTTTGTTTGCATCTTGTGTAGACGGTGTGAAATGATAGCATCTCCAATCCATTATATGGATTGCTAAATAGGAAATTTAAAGACTTTTGATCCGTGTCATTGATGTCGTATAAACAAACACTCAAATTTAAAATTAGTCTATTAACACATTTTATGCATTGTCTTAAAATAAAAACGGAATCACGTCTGAATATGAAAATAAAACATTAATAATGTTGAATCACACATTTAATAGATGTTCTAAATATGTAACCTGTCACCTCGACAGGTTCTGTTAGCTTGCATTGTAGAGGGGTTTCTAAAAGCGGTTTATCTTGACTTGCGTGACACTTTTTTTTTGGGGAGCGCCCCCTTCTACTAAGATTTTTGACAAATATATTTGACAAAAAATTTCAACCATTAATTTAACGAATGAGGGGACTCAATGGATGTGAAGGTGTAGATGCTTTCAATAGCAATTGATCTTGGAGGGATAAGTTTCGTGCAAAATCTGATGACTATCGTATTATGTTAAAGTGATTTTTCCATATCAACATGTTTTTGTGTTTAGTAATTCTGAAATACGAACACACGTAGGTGAATGATATTTTCGGTTATGTGCATGTTACTCCGTTAGATCTATGATGTCTATGAATGAAATTATTGGATAAATGACACGGTAGCCATGTAGCGGAGGTGGCGATGGTTGTGGGTAGGGGATGGGGTGGAATAAGATGACAATTTTATTTTTTTTTTAATTTTTTTCTTTTTGTTTATGGTTTGATGAATGCTTTATTTTTCTTTTTTTCAATATTTTAATAAAGATACGCTAGTCAAAGGAATTGATTAACAGAAAATTTGATATTCATTTGGATGAATAATTTTAAATTTCCAAAGTTTGAGGCACAGGTAAAAAAGTAAAATAAAAATAAACGTTGGGGATGAATTTGTAAATGATATGAAAGATGAGGACCCCGATTTATTATACCCATATATAAACGTCACTCTTAACGTTCTCGTCACTCACTTTCAAGTTTCAAGAGAACAACTCTCGCAAATTCATAACCTCGTATCCGTCTCGCTCTCCTGTACTGCCATCGCCACCGCTGCTTTTCGCCTTTCCTTCAATTCGAGGTATGTATATCACGCGGATCACCTTCACTTTTAATCTTGTATAATTTTAAATGAATGTGTGCAGCTCCTGTGTCGGGTTATCTAAATTTAGCTTTTGAACCAGAGTTCTGTTTGATTTGCATGCTCTTCTCTTAACGTTGAAAACGAAATGAAAAGAAGATTTTGATGTTGATTTTTCTTTTGGATTCTTAATTACAATTTATCACAGATGAATTTTTTTCTTTTTTAATTTTCTGGTTCTGATATATGAATTATTTGTTTGTGAATTTCGGTTTTTATGTCACTTTAAGGAGTCTGGTTTCCTGAATATTTTGTGCATCTCTTTTAATTTCCAAATAATTCTTCTTTTTTATATAAGCAATTTTATATTCTACTATCAGCTGTCCATGGTTTTCTTTGTCATTTATTTGTAATTTTTCTCCTTCTATTTTCAATTTCAACTATATATTTCTAGGGCCTGTATATCTTGACAGCGCTTCAATGTTTTGGAGGGTTTGTTATTTTGCTTTCACGGGCCTATACTAGGTTTGAAATTTTGATAGACTATCATATTTGATTTTGTCTAAAAATTTGAACTGTCGTTCTTCCAAATTTTAGAATCAGCATTATTGGAGGTCTTTCAAGGTAAATTAGTTATGATCTGGATTTGGTTATTATGTTACAGAAACTAATCGAGTATGTTATCATTCTTTTTGTTTCAATATTATGTACCTGTGTAACATAGAGGCTCAAGACCTAGTTCAAGTTGTAAGAGCGAAGTCTAGATTGGCCAATGGACTGGATTCGAGCCTCCTTTGGGGGTGGCAGTAGGGTTGAAATTAATTGATCCCCTTTTAATAAAAGAAACCATTAAGCGTAGACACTTTCGGGAGCTTGCCCTTTCTGCATCTACAATTACACATGACATGACATGGACATTCCATGGACGCATACCTAACATGTGAAAACACGCCCAACAAATAATTAAAAGAGAAAAATAATAAATAAACATGTCTTAGGCCTCCAACACAGACATTGCACGTATAAAACAAAGATCAGATGTCATTGACTTTAACATATTATGTGCAATGTAAGATTTCAATGTTGATGAAAAGTTGAATGATGTTTTGATTTAACTTATTAGATTTTCCATCATATCTGTTGAATTGTGATCTTGACGATGCAATTTAGAATATACAGAGTATAATATTGGAAACTTTATCACTTATTTCCTTCTTCTCAAGAAAGAAGCATCAATATGCCTTTTCTACATTGCAATCATTAATTATCGCTACACTCCTATCAAATATATATTTAGTTATTATATTATTTGACATGAGCCTTCTTGTTTTCCTATATTTTTCGAGAACTGTCGTATTTTGTATTTTGTCATATTTGTGTTGACAAAACCGTATTTCTGCAACATAGATATGAAATAGAATAGTTACCAACTTTGACTCATCTCTTATTTATGAGATTGTTTGGTGGTGGTTGTTTTTAATTCAGAACGTACCGAAGAAAAGAAAAACACAGATGCACGTACTCTAGAATAAAATTTTACAATTTTCATCTTTTTTGAAATAGAAATTCCAATGAGATTTGCTGCATTCAATATCCCTCTTGTGCTATTATGATGTTCTATTCATTCTAATGATATCATTCCTTGCAAAATTGGAAGGTCTTAGTTAAAATGCTTTCGGATTCAGTAAGCGCTTATACCGTTCAGTGTGCTGACTGCTTAAAATGGAGGTTCATTCCTACCAAGCAGAAATATGAGCAGATTCGAGAAACTATAGCAGAACTGCCTTTCTGTTGTGAAACGGCTAGTGAATGGCGGCCTGAAATAACATGTGATGATGAATCAGATCTAGTAAAAGATGGAAGTTGGCGTTGGGCAATAGACAAGCCCAGTATTCCTAAACCTCCTCATGGCTGGCAACGGATTTTACGAATCAGAGCTGAAGGAGGCATAAGATTTTCTGATGTGTATGTTTGCAATTCAGTTATAATTACTTTTAAGGCTTTAAGCAATGAAAATGTCATTTTGACTTTAATTGAGTGGACTCATTTTTCTTGATAGGTACTACGTTGCTCCATCGGGTGAGAGATTTCGATCAATGGTGAAAATTCAGAGGTAAAATTCATCTCTTGATGGTCATAAACAGTTGCATATGTTTTTGTAACTTGTTGTTGTAAGATACATGAATAATTTCTGGAGGATCCGTATCTTAGATTTCAGAATCTTTTATTTGTTCTAGTTATTTTGAATGTTATCTGATGTTTCCCTTTTCCAGTTTCCTGAATGAACATCCAGAATATCAGGGTGTAACAGAGTCACAGTTCTCATTTCTAAATCCAACACCAATGGAGGAAAATTATGTGCGAAAACGTCGTGCTACTTCTGCTGCTTCACATAAGATGAGTGGCGCTTTGGTACAAGGTCTGAAGTTTGATGCTTGCTTACTAAGATTCTAACTAATATTTTCTTTTCTATTAGGTCTTTATAGTTAAAACATATTTCCTTATCTATTCTCTGCCACGTTTTGTTTCTGTGCCGCATTTTATTTCAAACTCCAGTACCAATGGAGGAAAATTACAAGCGAAAGCATCGTGCTACTTCTACTGCTTCACCTGACATGAGTGGTGCTTTAGTACCAGGTTTGAAATTTGACTTTTACTTGCTAAGATTTATAACTTGTCATATTTTATTTTATATTAGGTTTTTATGTTAAACATATTTCCATATTTATTCTCTGCCACGTTTTGATTCATACATAGTCAGATGATAGTTAGGCTTGACTGAAATAATTTTTATGTTAGTTGCTGCCACTCCCATATCTTGGGTTTCTCTGGACCAGATGAGAGACATATACGTTGGGGAGGAAGGTAACTCTACTTCAGAGGTTGAGGCAGAGGCACCAGCTGAAAGTTTAGGTATTTTTGTTATTTGCCAGAACGAATGAACTGTTTCTATTGTCCAGTGACACGTCTAGCCTTCTTGTTTTACTTCACTTTAGAGTGTTGCCTGCCTTCCTTCACCAGTTTACTGTTTGCTCCTCTTTTCTGTGTGACATGAAACCTGAAGTGGCATCTGAAATGTAAGGAGTGTCTGCATATCTATTTATTCACTCCAGCCATGCCATAGAAAATGGATATGTTTCACGTTTAAGGTTATCTTGTCATCTATTTATTACCCATATATATTAGTTTTGGAAGCATATATTTATTGAAATATGTCTACCTTACAATGGTTACTAGTTAGTTTACAGTTTCGCTTCGTTTCTTTTACTATAAAAGTGTGCCAGTCGGAATAATTAATTACTCTTCATTTCCGGGAATTTTTTCTATTATATGCCATAACAATATAAAAATCGAATTTATATGCAAAAGAAAAAGTTTTACTGCATGATGCTTGCTAAAGTTAAGATTATTAGACTTACCAAAGCCCAGTGTAGAATAGAGACCTTAGGCCCAGTAAACTTGCACCGGTAAATTTTTCGTAAACGACTTTATATTTTGTATAGATATATTTAGAAATGCAAATAAAGATTCCTTGATGTGCTTCATTTTACTTGTGGCAACGGTATTGCATATATGGCATAATTGGTTATAAATAAGCTAAAATCTTGTTTTCGTGTCCAACCCAGTACATTTTAAAGAAGCACTTGGGATAGCAGGAATGTCATTTCTAATGCTACTTGTTCTGTTTAAGCGAAGCATCTCTGATTTGGAAATTTAATCAATATGATAATCTAACTAGCGAGCATGATATAAATTTAATCACGAAATTTTTCTTAGTGCTTAGTTGATGCTCAGACATAGACTAGACAGATTAATTGCTAGGATTGAGGTTTGATCTTCAGATCTTTCATCTTGAACTGTGCATTGAGTGTCTCAAACGTATTAGAAATGTGACTTTAGACTACGATGTGCAGCTGCATTTACATTTTGAGCACTTTTTCCATGTACTGTTGGAGCTTTACTTTTTCCCGAGTTGCTTTAATATCTGGAATTATTCAGAGCTAATGGAGGTTTCCGCGTTTATTTTTTTAGGTCCGGGTGTCAATGATCCTAGTGCAGGAAGTGGATGTTGAGAGAATACTTCACAACAAGATGGTGAATAGTATAGTCAGTAGATTATAAGATGCATCAGTTGGTTCTTTAGTTCTCTATTCAAAATACTTTTCAGGGAAACAATGTAAAACTACAGCAGTATTTATCCTTTAGGCACAAGGGCTCCATTTGAGTCTCTGCTTGTATTTTGTGCCTTTGTCTGCGTTTATTTATGCGCAAAAAAGAGAAAAGCAGCTACATCTAATATCTGAAGAAAAATATATAGAAATGTTTTGAACAAAAGAATCGGTTGGAATGAAAATATGGCAAGTCAGACTTCTGCTGAGTAAGAAATAAATGAAATATACTAAAAATAAAAGATGATGTCAACACTTCAATTTGTAGTGTCTATAAATCTAAGAAAATCATACCTCAATAAAAATACGCTAATCAAGAATTGCCGCTTTAGAAGTAGAAATCCATTGAAACTTCCTAAAGCCATAGATCTGAATAGAAAATATTAATTTTGTCGAGTTATTCTATTTTAATAGAATTTTTAAATTTGTATCACACAACTTGATGGAGTCAATGTTAGCTTGCATTGGAGAGAGGTTTTTAAATCATGGTTTTATTCACGTTACACTTTTTTTGGGGAGCGTTCCCCTGTCAAGTTTTTTGACACGTATATTGAACAAAGAATCTCAACTATTAATTTACACGAATTTAATGAACTAAATTTATTTCATTAAAATACTCTAGAATTCCAACGGACGAAAGATTAATGTCCAAAAGACGCTCTAGAAGGCAATTATTTGGATCGTAGAGTTGAATTTCTTGGTAGTATCCCAAACTAGAAAATCTCCAGAATATGGGAGGTTCAATGCGATCTTGTTTTCTTGGATACTGCAATCTAGTGAAAACCCGGGATAGCCACAGTTTTGGAGTTGACCTTGTAATTGGAAAGGAAATTGCACTTCTAAGGACTTGTTCTAAAGAAGTGAGTTTGGCTGCTAAATTAAAATTGTACAAATGAATTCAGGTATCTTATATTATATAATATGATGGCATGTTGGTTTTCAGATAACGAACATCAGTATCCATGAATTTGCCTAGTGTTTATACATATGAAATATAACTAACTGGAAATAGACTAGACTGTTTTATTGAGGAACCAATTCTTTAAAAGTATTTTTTACTCTGCAAAATTTGGGAAGTGGGAGGGGGGGGTGTGCTTATCCTTTTTGGAGTTGAGGAGAACTACAGTAGCTGCTGAGATATTCGAATGGAGACAACTTCACCATCTTTTCCAGCCTTCATAGCTTGGTATTTGATGTGAAGACCTGCTTCCGAAAGTAAAATAAATATATGAACAATTAAAAAGATAAGACGCACGCTGAAAGTATTTTCAATTCAGTCTAACTACCCAAACGATTTGCACAAAATTTAGCAAGCATAATGGTGCATGTTCAACATAATCTACCAGACACGATTATGGAAGGGAAAAAAAGTAAAAATTCCTGTTTGTAGTTGTTTGAAGTACTTCCACTGTTGCATATAATCATGCCCAATTAACTCGTTTAGCTCACTCATGACCATGGAGGGAACAAAGAAAAGTCTATACTTGAGGGAAGGAGTACCTTCATTTTCTTGTAAATTGGTTTTGACTGCTACTGCATGCAGAGTTATCATAGCTTTTGGTTGCCAGTCCTTTTGTTTCCCCACCCATGACTTAAGATCAAGAATATCTGGAAAATTATTCACAAATAATTTATTCACACTGTCAGCTTAAGGTAATAACTCATTGTGATTCTTAATCACAATTGGAATAGCTTTATAGACATGTAACCCTAACACTAACGAAGTATGAAATCTTATGTGTAAATTTCTTTAGGAAATATACATTTATTGTTTGGATTTGACTACACAATGTGTTGTTATTGTTGGAGTATAGATCTATCAATGGATTAGAACATTGGTTTGGAAAGTCAGAAAGAATACCAGAGGTCGATTGATCCTGGAGATGTTTCATATCGAAAATCCCACCAGACGCTCCATCAGCATGTTTGTTGATATCGTGGGATCCTAATGTCTCATAGTCCCAGCTCCCGTCCTGGTAGCCCTCATGCAGAAAGAGCTCAATATGCCTTGCATCTAAAGTCTGCATAGTTCCTGCATAGAAGGATATGACTTAAATCCAAATCCATCCTAACTATCACAACATTCACGGATGCAGCCATTTCATCCTCGTACACAAAAAATAAGGCTGCAGGAACTGACTATTTGTGGGTAGTTGGACTTGAGTAGGATGATAAATCAGAGTTCCCTGAAATTTTTTATATTCAGACCCCATATTAACCAAGTTTTTGAATCGTGTAAAGCGTTTAGCCTATTGAAGCCCAGCTGGCTTCTTTGCTGAACTCATAGTTTCTGTTCATCATGTATTTGTTGCATATTTTGTTTATTCACTACTTTGTATCAACTAGAAATCATGAACTCCAGAGCTCGAAGAAAGTAAGACGGATAAATATATAACTTTCTTGTTGAAATTTCTATGAACAGAACATGCATGTGCTTACCATCGCAAGTATTCAGGTCACAAACAGGGCATCGTACGAGCTGTAAATCTGGAGACGTCATCAAGAGTTAGGGTGATTATAATTAATGAAAATATGTAAATGCTACAGAAAGTATTATGCGTAAAACAAGATAAAATTACAAAGTACCAGCAATCCAGATTCCGGCTTTGATATTATTTAACATGCAACAACCTTCCAACTCCAACATCTTCTCTATCTTGTCTTCCTTAGCAACTTTCAATGGGCCAATCAGCCTCTCAGTCAGGAATGCAGAATGTGAATCAAATAAAAATGCTCCAATTCGCATCCAATCTAATCATTTAGTCAAAACAATGAATAAATCAATCAGAACGTTATGGATAGTTTTCACTTACAAAATAAGGGGGCTAAAACTGAATAGAGTAAAACAAGAAATCTCCGTAAAGAGTGCAGTTAATGATTCCTTTTAACATCCTTTCAGAATGCCCAGCTTGAAATTGAAGCAACTTGGAATTTAGCAGTTGATCACAGATAATCAGAATGAAAAATATAAAACGAAATCTATGCTAAGTGCGACATAAACTAAGATTCATATTCCAATCTTATCATCTTTTTGAATAGTCAAATGCAAGATCTAAATATGATGCATGAGACCCGAGACTTTTTACTCTAGTTGACGATGACAATTTCTAGATATGAAAACTGGAGCAGTCACCAATATGTTTCTCCTGCTGACGGAACATGTAAGAGTGACATCCATCTGCAGAAATAAATCAATGACTCTAGTCAGAACATAAAAATACTCAATGTAATATTCCTAAATAAGGTATTGAATTAATGAGCAGTTGAAAAAAGATAAAGAAGATGAAATCTACCGAATGCTGTGGCATATAATTTGTTCCATTTGAAAGCAACTTTTCCCGGGTCAGGGACTTGAAGATCACGTAAACAGGCATGCTTCCATACACAGTCCTCCATCATGATAAGATAGAACCATTTGCAAGTTGTAGCAAGCATCACCAAAGATACCCCGTCCAAGAACTTGGCAATCTCAGTCCACACATCTTCTTCGTACCTTTTCAGTTAATATAAACAGAAATACGTTGAAAACAGCTGTAAACTTCATTGGAAATTGAACTATTTCGCCAAGCAGATTCAATAAGTCAAATTTCAATGTGGTTATCAAGTAACTATTATTTCAAGCAAGGTCGAATTCAGAAGCATGGATGCAATATATATTTCCACAGCATATTTTCAGATGATATCTACTGTCAATGATGCTTAGTAACTGAAAGATCAAGTAATTCGTACTTAAAGACAAAATGTAGTATAATAAAATAATTCAACCTGTCAACAAAAATTTTAAGACAGCAACAGACAGAGTACTAAAATTATGAAGTGAAGCAGCTTAATCGTGCGCATAAAAAAACATACATACCAAGAGACCATTGATTCACAAAAAAAAAAAAAAAAAATTATATATATATATTGATTTTAAAAAATTCTATCCAATTAGGCCATCAGATGAAGTTTCAACTCTATTAAGTCTGATCGCGTTATTACTCAACAAAACCTGCAATTTCAGCTCACAAAATTAAAATTAAATCATCCTGGATTCTAGTCGAATGCTCAAAAACGTTCACGGTCACACATTATATATCTTCTCCATTGACACATAAAAACACACACATGAATGGGAAATTTCATTCAATTCTACACTCATTTTAACTCGGATAGAAGCAGAACACAGCTTCCCCGATCCAAAACGAAATCCGATTTTTTTCCAAATTAAGCCTCATTTTCGACAATAAATTATCCTACTGGATCACCCACATAAACATGAAATCCATTAACACATGAGTAAATCTACATAAAATACGTAAGCACAAAATCTAAAAAATGCATATATGTATATACCAGCTGAAGAGGGAATGAGGAGCGAGGAAGGAGAATCTCGGAGAGATACAACAGCACATCTTTTTGGTTGTTCGTGTTCGCATTTCAATTTTCAGTGAGTGTTTTCTTCGAGAGATTTGAACTGAGAAGATTTGGAGTAGCTTTGATCCAACTGTGGGATTATTTATACACGCGGGAAGTTTGGGAATTCAAATATTGTGAAGTTGTTAACGGTGTTTATTCAGTTCTCCGTCCATTTAAATAGATATAAATTCAACTTGGTTTGATGGTTATTATTTGAACTCTTTTTATATATATTTATTCTTAATCATACATCCAAGCAATAAAATATTTTGTACGTAAATTCAAAACTTTTCGCTACATTTTAACTACACATTTTTCTAAAAATCAATATTCAAAACATTATTTTTTCCAAATTATGACCGTCAGGGACTTACATGCTTCAAGGATTTGAATTTTTTCTATCGGAAAAGAGAATTATGTATTTAAGGAAAAATAAGTTTTAGAATTTTACCTAAGATGCTCAATTAATCATTTACTAATCTTTAGAGCATGTTTAATGTAATTTTTTTTGGGAAAAGCAATTTTTTCAAGAATGTAGTTAAAAAATTAAAAAATAAATAGATGCAAATCAACCTTTAAAACTATTTTATTGAGAAAATATGTAAATATAAATAAGTTTTAAAAAATATCTACCAAAGAAAACTTATAATCCATTAGACATGACTTTTAAAAAATCAAAAATATAAAAAACTTTGAAGACCCAAAAATTGCTTTTAATCCAAATTTAGTTAATTTTATAAACATGTTTCTCCAAGTTAAAAGAACTATTAGGAAAAATTCAATATAACTTCTTCTAAAAATTCTTTCAAAAGAGAAACATCTTTTAAAAATTAATTTTCAAACGTCAATTAAAGATAATTTCCCCACAAAACTCTTTTATAAAAAGCAACAGCGCTGCCAAACGGACATTTAGCCCCTGTTTGACCCCCATTAAATTCCATTACATTACATTAATTTTTTCTCTCTCTTCATCTCAACCATACATTCATCAAATAAAATAATAATACACACAAATCTAAAACTTTTCAACCACACATCTCCCATCAATCACTATTCNATTACATTACATTAATTTTTTTTCTCTCTTCATCTCAACCATACATTCATCAAATAAAATAATAATACACACAAATCTAAAACTTTTCAACCACACATCTCCCATCAATCACTATTCTAAAAATTTTCAACCCTCCAAAAATGCCAAATAATGGGGGCCAAACATGGGCTTAATACATTTTGAACAGTTGACTATAAATTAAAGAATGGAGATATTGAACACTTGAATATAATTATAAATTGTTTTGACAACAGCATCTCTGGTGTAACATTACTACAGCACCCCCAAAACAGGACATTCCTATGCTAACGAACGCTATAGCTTTTACAAAAATATACCAGCTATAGGGCTGGTCAAATAACACTTATTTGCAAGTGAAAATTGCACTAGAGTACAAGGAAAATCGAAAAAATTCCCACCATTAGTTCTCTGCACCTTGCAAAAAATTGAAAGACGTTAGTTCAAGAATTTCCTGCAGTTTGGAGCTTGACATAAGCACGGAACTTTAACTTCGTCGTGCTCATCAGATTCAAACAGGTAATCATACCTGTTTAGACAACATGAGGGCAGAATAGTAAAAAATCATGCAATAGATGCCAAAATGTGCCCCTGTTTGGTGTAACTTAAAAAAGTTGACAAAAATCAAGTTTAAAATCAACGATTAATTTTAACCACATATGTCATGGAACCCACAACTTTTATCAATTTTTTAACCATACATTTCATCAACTTTCATCAAAATCTACTAAAAATCTGATTTTTTAGCTACAACAAACAAGGGCTCAATTGAAATTCAACTTTGGGGTGGGGCTGGGAATGCATAGAGAGAGGACTAGTAGTCATACGTTAACTCCTCGCCAGCTGAAACATCAATTTTAGCTACAAGAACTATCCGGCTCTCTTCATCACCTGTACTCATTATTCTCGCGTAACAATTGGGCATACACTGCAACAATATGCACAATGTTATATATACACTGACATAACTGTACAAAAAAGTACACATTTTGTGGACTTGCTGATGTGGAAACTATTAATTGTTTCTTCACTAATGAGCCATGACCAACTTATTTTAACGTGTGCATTATGTAAGAACATGCTTATGCAGCTGCACGTGCGATTAAAAATTCCTGGAACAATAGAAGTCAATACTAGTAGACTAAAGGCTTGTTTGTTAGAAATTATAATCCAATTAAAATTGAAAATATTGCCGTTATTAGGTCTCACTCGTCTAATAAAAGTCAACAATAACGGCTAATTTTTCAATTTTAATCTAATTTTAATCTTTCCCAAACAAGCTCTAAATAGAATTGATCCAATACGAGACGGATTGTCTTTCGTTCAAAATATGGTTGAGGCTGTTGCTACCAAATAACACAACTTGACAACAGTTTTCATCCAAGTCAAATACAAATGCACATATAAAAGACATTTTAAGAAAGAAATGGATAAAGAGCATACTGAGTGATTGATCAAGCGGCCTATGTTCCCCTTATTTGTGGCATCAATTACTACTTCCTCGCTTATCTTGAAAAGCTGTAAGAGGATTGCATCAGATGACTGGAACGTCACATTCATATAAATGACTTCGGATAAATATAAGGCGAAGACAGCGGGCAAGAGAAAGCAAGGAAAACAGATTTACTTATTTTAATTTTGCCTTCAAAAAATATCCTTTGGGTCAGATTCAATTTTTATTAGTAAAAACCTGCGGTTTCACAACTTTTTGTAAATGGGTGGCAGAAAGACTTGTAAGAGAGGGAAGCAAACTTGTTTATATAAAATTTGTCTCCGGAAAAAACTGATCAGCATACATGGGTCCCAGACAAATAAATTGATGAACCACATAGGATTAACTCACATAGCAATCTTTGCCTTCCGACCGATAGCGCGCCTCCCTCAGATCAGCAACGCTGCGCCGCACCTGCTCACCTCGATACTCAAAAACCTGGAGAAATAGTCGATGGTAAAGGTTATAGTGCTTAAATAACATTAACTAAACAAAAAGAAGAAAAGCACCCCAGACTCCAATACTCCTCTACCAAAAAGGAACTGTCATCAATCTGTCTAGCATGTTCATATCAGAAAGGAACCATCCCCACCCCCACACCACCACCACCCAAAAAAAAGTTTAAAAAGAAAATACCATTTCTCCTTCTTGAATGTTTTGCCTTGCAAAGAGGCCCCATCCATGTATTTTTGATTTACCAAAGCAAACCCGATATTTTTCTGTCCTCTGAAACATCATAGAAGAAATTGTTACAAGAGAGATCAGCACACACATGCAACAAACAAGCATGCATGCGTTCATGCACACTCAAGCACCAAGAAATACACATCCACACTGCAAACCAAGAAACGAGCGCAGCCAAAACAAACTTAAATCATGAAGAGAAGTTATTTACCTGTAAATGGCTTAGTCGTTCTCTGAAGGTTGAAAAAACCTTTCCAACTTCAAATTGCTGAACAAAAACAGAGAGAGAGAAATAAGCAAATAAGCCATCCGAGAAGAAAAGATAGATAAATAAATAAATAAACTTAATAAAGAGTAACGAAAATAATTAGATATTGGAAATAAGGATTTGCTGTTGCGTGTCCAATTTAAATTAAATAAATAGAAATGGAAATTTCAGAAACAAAAAAAGAAGGAAACTGATTACGTTGTGTGAAGTTAAACAATCTATAAAGTCAAAAGCGTGACGGCTTGGGCCCATCGGTCGGTGGAATACTGACTCTTGTCCAGCTCTCTGCTCAAAGGACATAAGAATAGACAGAGAAGTAAAAACATAAGCACAAGCAGATGTGATCAAATGTACAGAAGAGAAGAAAAGAGCAACGAATTATCACCAAGAAAGGGCCCTACAGAATAACATGCAAACCAAAAAAGAAAAGTAAGTGAAAATTTAATTTTACTGTTGAGAGTGCTCAGGAAGTGAAAATTAAGACAAATCAAGAACATTACACTGCACCTTTCTCTTTGATCGTTTGAAAATGCGACACCTTGCAGCAGACATGGGATCGATTTCACGAGTATCAGCAGACAATGAATCAAAGCACTCAGCAGTCCTAGATGAGATGAGCCTTGAACCACTCAAGCACTGTTCTTGAATCTGGTTTTGAGGTAAGCTTCCGGTTGAGAAAACCCCATTGGGAGTCTGTATGACCAGTACATTCTCTGCACTTGGCATCCTAAGACACCAATCAAACATTTGAAACTAGGCGCTCAAAGATTTCCGAAAATTTGGACTTCATAGAAAATTTGAAACAATGCAAAACAGAAAGACAGCTGAGTTGGTATAATGTCCAGTCTTTTTCATAAAAAAAAAACACACACACACACACAAAATGCCAACAAGCTAATCCAGTAGAATTCCTTGAAATTTATCCTGAGTCCATTTGTGGACCTTGATTAGAAATATGTAGTTTCTTATACCACATAGAATCTATAGTGACACCAGTGTGAATCCCAAAGAAAAATAAATAGAGAAATAAGACAGGTGAAACATTATGCATACCTATGAACAGCACAGTATGAGACCCATTTGGTTATCTGTGTTCCATACTTCTCCTCACAATGTAACTGAATTTAGCAATGGAAATTACGTGAATAAACAAATAAAAGGAAGAAGAGGCATAAACATGGTCGTTTTGTGTGCCTGTGTTTCTTTTTTGCAAGTAGACCAGATAAAACAAAAAAATCATCACAAAAAAAATTTAAAAAATACAGATATCAATGCATAATATTCATTAAAGGGTGAGATTGGGGTTCTTAATATTGCATACACTCGACCCTCTTAAAAAAAGAAGAGCAACAAGACTCAAATTTATAGAAAACTAGTCTTTTTTATGGTTTGTTGACAGCAGAAAAACCAACTCTACAGTGGTAACTAAAGCTTGATTTATTACAAATCAAAGGGACCCAAAAATGATACTCTTGCTATTTAGTCTTTTTTTAAAAAAAATTCTTTAATCACTTCAATTACCTGTACATTGAGGTATTATAAATTTAATATTAACTGCAGAAATTATTACGAGTCATTACTTCCCTTGATTTGTACACAAAACTGAGAGATTATTTCCAACATTTGTTTTTTATTCAAATTGGGTTGTCATACTGAGACATTTTTCCAGATTTCGTTTCCCATGAGTAGGGCTGTCCGTGGGTCGGTTCGATTCGGTTCTGAAGATAACCGAACCGACCCAAAACTTTCGGGTATTTAATAAATGGACCCGTTGGGTCCAAATATAATTATGGAACCGTTCGGGTTCGGTTCTGTTCGGTTCGGTTCGGTTCGGTTCCATACCATAATTAAATTTTTTAACATTTACAGCAACACTACATATATACAACTAATGACATTTCATTC
>CAIGRT010179286.1:0-10796 GCA_903798405.1 Fraxinus platypoda
GTAAGAACACACACACAAGTATCATATGTTCTCAAGTTCTTCAATCTCGTTTAGCGCTAATATGGCCTTGCGCTTATCCTATTCAATGAAATTTTAAGAGAAATACTCCAACTATCTATTGAGGCGGCATAACATCGAAATTTATCTAGGTGAAATTCTTCCAATATCTTTGTTACTTTTAGATATACTTGTACTTTGGTACTGAACTTCATTAAGAGCTTAGAGCTCAACCTTCATTCAAGTAACAATCAATATTATATTATTAAGATATGCTTATCGCGGATTTTATAATTTTGAAACTATTCACATATCGAATAACTTGTTATTGCCTTTTGAACTCATGAATTACTTGTTAAGTAATGATAGGTAGGATTGCCATCATTGGTGAATCTTTTATTTTAAGAATTTCAACCATATCCTACTCGAAGTAGATATTACTAAATCTCTATTTAGGGGTTTAGTTAAGGGACCCGCTAGATTTTCAATTGACTTAACATAATTTAGAAAAATTATTCAATTCTTGATTAATTTCCTTATGTAGTTGAGTTTTAGACTCATGTGTTTAGATTTCCCATTGTATACCTCATTGTATGCATTTGCTAATGTGGCTTACCTATTACTCATGATAGATCTCAAAGATGTATTCTTCGGTTCCAAATGTATCTTATAAAGAAGATCCTTAAGCAACTCAACTTCTTTCCTGGTATCTGATAACGCTACAAATTCAGTTTCTATAGTCGAGTGTGTAAACATGTTTGTTTCTTTGATTTCCAAGAAACAGCACCTCTTCCAAGAGTAAACACCCAACTCGAAGTTGATTTACTTTCACCCGTGCTAGAAATCCAACTAGCATTGGTAAATCTTTCTAATATAGCCGGGAATTTAGAATATTGTATACCTAGGTTCTTGGTTTTCTTTAAATAGCCAAGAACTCTTCCAATGACCTTCCAATATTCCTTGCTCGGATTACTAGTAAACCTACTAAGTTTATTAATTGCAAATGCTATATCCGGTCTTGTGCATTGAACTACATACATAAGACTCCCTACAGCACTTGCATACTCCAATTAAGTAATTTCTCTTCCATCATTCTTTATAAGATTTAAACTTGGATAAAAAAGGATTAAATTCTTTAATGTTCAAATGTTTGAACTTATTAATCACATTCTCAATATAATGTGATTGACTCAAATAGAAACCCCCACTAGTTTTTGTAAATTTGATACCCAATATGGTATCTACTTGTCCAAGATATTTCATTTTGAATGTCGAACATAGAAATCTCTTCGTTTCTTTGACTCCATCCATGTAATTGCTCAATCAACATGTCATCAACATACAAGAAAATAATGATTTTACATTGATCACACACTTTAGAATCTAAACATTTATCTACACTATTATTTATGAATCCAAAAGAATTAAAAGCTAAGTCAAAATTTTCATGCCATTTCTTAAGTGCTTGCTTTAGACCGTATAACGATTTCACTAACTTACATACCTTATGTTTATTTTTGGGTAGAACAAACCCTTCAGGTTGTTCCATATAAACCTCCTCATCAAGATCCTCATTTAAGAATGCCGTATTGACATCCATTTGATGAACAAGTAAATCATGTATCGAAGCTAAAGCGAATAAAATCCTAATTGAAGTTATTCTAGCTACTGGTGTATAGGTATTCAAATAATCTATTCATTTCTTTTGTCGATACCCTTTTGCTGCCAATCTAACTTTAAATGTATTAAGAGAACCATCAACATTGTATTTTCTCCTAAACACCTATTTACATCCTGTAGGTTTGGATCCGGGTGGTAAATCAACAGTTCCCTTGTGTTGTTTGATATAATTGAATCCATTTCATCTTTAATTGCATCTTTCCAAAAGATGCTATCACGAGAAGCCATAACTTCTCTATAAGTTTTAGGATCGGTATGCACTTGTAGAATGAAAGGAATAGTTCTTACAACATTCTTCTCATTTCCTTCTACTAGGTAAAACGAAATAAGTTGAGAGTCAATTTCATCCGGTCCTATAGACTTCTCAATTCGAGTTCTTTTGCTTCTTCGTGGTTCATTAGATTTATGAACATCTTTAGAAGATGTTTCATCTTGTGTTCCACTTGAGTTAGAGATCTTACTGTAGGTTTCCCTTAATTAATTATCCGATGACAGTGAATTCTCAAAGAATTCAACATCACTTGATTCAATTATTACATTAGTCTCCAAATTTAACAATCTATATGATTTGCTATTACTAGCATAATCAATAAAGGCACACTTAATGCCGCTTGGACCCAAATTCATTCTATTAGGGTTCGTGTTCTTACAATATGTAAGACACCCCCACACATCGAAGTATCCAATGTTAGTTTTCTTCCTTTCCAAAATTCATAAGGAGGAACCTTTGTATATTTCGTAGGAATTCTATTTAATATCCCCCATGCACTCAACAATGCTTCAACCCATAAATTAAATGGAAACTTAACACAAGTTAACATAGCATTTATCATCTCAACTAAAGTTCTATTTTTTCTTTCAGCTAAACCATTTTATTCGGGTGTCTTAAGTGCGGAACATTGATGAATTATGCGTTATTGTTCACAATACAAATTAAAATCACTAGAAAAATATTCACCTCCTCTATCACTTCTTAGAGTGATTTTCAACTTCATTTTTATATGTTTTAAACATATCAAAAGTTTCATATTTATGTTTTATTAAATAAATATAAGTATATGTAGAGTGATCATCTATAAAGGTAATAAAATACCTATTTCAACCCCTAGTTAACATACCATTTAATTCACATATTTTCGTATGAATTAATTCTAAAATATTAGAAGTTTTTAATTACACTTTGATAAGGCTTCTCGATTATTTTAGATTCTACACGTTTTACATTTAAGTGCATCATCTTTATTATATGATATTAAGTCACTTTTTAACATTCTTTTCATGGTACTTTTACATATAATTTAGTATGCCATAAAGTAAATGAATCAACAATATAAACAAAATCAACTTTATTAATAGTTTTGGCAACAGTACAAAGTTTGACAAGTCTTTTACTAGAATAGCCTTTACCAATAAATTTTCTATTTTGGGATAATACAAGTTTATTAGACTCATATACACTACTAACTAAGTTCCTATTCATTTCAGGAACATGTAATACATTTGTTAAAGTAATGGTTTTCCTAGAAGTGAAGGTAATTTCTACATTTCCTTTCCCAATCACTTTGGAGCAGCCTTCATTACCCATTTGAATCTTTTGATCTCCATCCACTTCATAATATGTCTTGAATAAAGACTTATCATATGATACATATACAGTTGCACATGTAGACCAAGAACTTTTCCCTTGATTACATTGACCTAGCTTATGGTGGCTACAATATTGTCTTCTTTGATGGAGTTTACTTTTCCTTCGAAGTTGTTTTACTTTCGGTGTCGACATTTCTTTGCATAATATTCAGATTCCCACATACAAAGCAACCTCCATTGGACTTCTTCTTAAATTTGTTAAGTTTTTTAGAAGGTTTTCTCTTGTTGGATTTATTTGAAGGTTCGGTCTTATCCACGGCATTGGCCTTTGAAGTGCCTTTATAAAAATTGTCATTTTTATCTCTTGCCCTCGATTTTTTTTCAATTCGAAGATGTTTTCGCAATTGTTCCAAAGAATAATCTTCAGAACTATACATTATTTTCTTTCGATATCCTTTCCAAGTCTTCGAGAGTTTCGTAATGATTGCTCCTACTTGGAAAGATTCTAGGATTTCTATTTTGATCGCCTTCAACTTGTTGACAAGAACTTGTAACTCATGTACTTGGGGAAGAAGGAGAATGTTACGAAGGAATTTGAAGTGAAATACCTTGATATTAGGAATTTTTTAGTACCTTCTTCTTCGGCTTTGTACTTGCTTTCCAAAGTATCCCATATTTCTTTTGCCGATGATGTATTTGTGTAGAGATCATACAATTGGTCGGATAGAGCGTTAAGAGTATGACTGCGGCATATGAGTTCATCCTTTTGACGCTTTCGTCCTCCATTTTTATGGCTTCGATATCTTCATCCATTGGATCCGCAAGTAGTGCCAATTCTGGATCAAGAATGTAGAAGATCTTCAACGCCATGAGAAAGAACTTCAACTTTATTGACATCTTGTGAAATTTGTCCCATCAAATCGATCTAGATGTACAAGATCTTGATTCATCAATTTGATCGTCACCATCATAGTTTCGTTCTCCATTGCAAAAAAATGTTTTTTGAGATTATTGGAAAATATTTCCACACAAATGAGATGAAGAAGAAACAAAGAATAAAAAACAAGAAGACCGGAATAATGATGAAGGCATAAACACGATTATCGTTGTCCTTAAACAATATTTGCCTTCTCTCAGATTGACTTTGATGCTTAAAGGGATATTGACAAATGGTTTGAAAGATTAATCAAGCCTTGTAATGGAAAAACAGTTAAGCACTTAGTGTTTTCTACCAAAACTTCAAGAATACTTTAAAAGAAATTTGAATATAAAGGGAAGAATGTAAATTCTATCTTTTGAAATGAATATTTGATCTCAAGTTGTTGAATTATGTGATGATGTGATAATCTATCATGTATTTATAGATTTTAATCAACACCTACGAAATAGTGGCAAAAGACCATGAAAAGTTGCAGACTTTTCACCAAAGGCCACCAAGAATTCAAACAAAAACTAGCCTCAGCAGCTATTTTTTAGTTCTATGCGACCACATAGAACAAAACCTATGCGGTCGCATAATTCTTTTTTTCATTCGAAAGCCTATTTTATTGATTTTGAATAACAATTTCAACAATATGTATATGCAGGTATGTTATTTCCATTCATGCATTGTAAATAATTTATCTAATTGCTATTACAATGTAGATTAAGACCAGTGGAACTGGTTGTATTCCTTTGTTGTGTCATTTGGATTATGCTGCGAGTTAAGTTAATGAAATTGGAGCCTTAAATTTCAAAAAAAGAAAAATAAGGGCCTTGACAAGTGATAAACTTTTCCTTTTGAGATACGTACGCCTAGTTGATTTTTTATAATCAATTGGATTCATGGTGATTAGGAAGAATCAAGAAAGAAGAAAAGTGAGGTATCCAACGAGATCACAAATAGAACAGGCTGTTGACTTTGAGAGGTCTCAGCGATTTGAGGGTAAATTAGAATTAGAAAAGGATGTTGAGAATTATAAACTCTAATTCTATTCCACCGAAGCAACCAATTCAAAGAAAGAAAAATAAACACTCAAGAACACGCAAGATTTTTGAGGTTCGGCTCAATGTGAGACTACGTTATCTCCCGCCGCTGCCTTAATTTACTATGATGAAAAAAAGTTTACAAGAGAAAATTGTACTCCTATCTTCTCTAGCCTCTCTTTCTCTTTTTTTGATGATAATAATAAAGCCTAATCATAGCTCCCTATTTATAAGATAAATTAGGGCAAAATCAAATTTTACAAGGACTCCAATTTCTTAATAGAATTTTACAAGAATACAAATCTCTAAACAGTAATTAGGACTAATTAGGATCGAAAATAATTAGGCTCCACAGCTTAACTGAGGATTCCCAAATGCTTTCTTTTGTTTTTTCCCATGCAAAGGCATTAATTTCAAATAACTTGAACTATTTTCTTTGGATTCCATATATCAATTATATTGATATAAGTCTGATAGGGATATGAAGTATCAACTTTAGATTGAGTTGAGATTTTCTATTCATTTATGTTGTTCAATTTGTTGTCAACCCAATTATAAATTGACAATTATGGAACATTAAAATTGATATTAAAGTTGAAAAATTATGACAACTTTAATTTTTCATGATGCATCAATTTGCAATTGGGTGTACAGCGAAAGTGGACAGCAGATCTCAACTCTTTTAGATTAAGCCTTGAATGAGTGATCTAATGTGAAAAATAGATACAGTTAAAATCATCTACTGATAGATCTCAACTCTTTTAGATTGAGCCTTTTATGGCCACTTTTCCATGGATGTCAATTCTTGTTGCTAAAACTATGAGAACATGATTGTGACCATTTCATTTTGTAACGAGATCATTGTGTATCTTCACAAATCATTCAACTATAATGGGTGAATATTGTGCGATTACTTGTAATTCATATGAAGTGCATACAATGTGGTCTCATAGGAAAACGAGTCGGTATAAAATTTTTTGTCTTTCTTCGAGGAGACTTCAAATGGATCTTGCACTAGAGCATGCCATCTTTTGAAATCAGATTTTTTTATTCATGGATCCTTTTAGAAACCACACATGATCAAAGTGAAACAAGGACTTTTACATTGGTACCTTGTAATAGCCTCATTACGAGAGCAGAGTTCTAAAAAGTGAGCAATATCCCTTAAGCGAAGTCTGCCATGCAGGGATAGTCAGATCGTTATTCTAATGTTTTCCTTAATCATTATGGATTGAACCAAAGACCTTGCAAGTGAAGTAAATTCATGTTCCTAGGGGTATGAGATCTTGAGAGAGTATCTGTATTTTTTTCTGGTAAAGTTTAATGCTTCTTAATGGTAAATACGACATGTCTTTGTAAATACAAAACAAGATTGTCCATAGTAATGTTTCTCCATATGGTTCATTTTCCCAATGTTCCATAACTTGGAGAGACATAAAATATAACTAAGGAAGGATAAAATAAGGTGATAAAAGAGCTTCGTAGCCAACCCTAACTACTCTTAAGATCCCATTTCAAACTTTCTCCCATTAGGAGTGAAAATGAGATAAAATGACATCTCATTGCATTGATTGGGAGGCTTTTCTAGTAGTTTAAAAAGTTTTTTGAACTCTTGATGGAGATTGGAAAAATTATGATGTTTATGATAGGAACCTGTTGTAAGTGATATTTGTTGACCCCGAAAAATGACCCAAACACGTGGCCAATAGAATTCTTCCGCGTAAGCTCCTTCCTACACGTAGTAACACACCGTTAGTCATTCATGGCCTTTTTAGGTAGGGGTGAAAGTGGCCGCGGGCACTCTGACAGTCAAGTTAGTGAGTTGGTAGACAGAATCTGCGACGTCCGGCGGTGATGTTCACCATAATGTGATTTTTTTTAGTGGTGGTGTGCGCATGGATAGTGATAATGTAAAAACTTGTGCTTATTTTCAGGGTCCAACCCCTTCTTTAGTGCAAATGTGGGTATTTATAATAAAAAAAGAGTAAGAGAAGAACCGTTGGATGTGGAATACGTGGCTTTGAATCTAGGGCGAACCGTCATCTCGTAGGTGTCAATCCATGAATCCATAAGTGGGTGGTTCCTTTAATGCCCCCGACAGAGTAATGCGTGACTTGACCTTTTGGAGTCTGCCATAAGTCCGATCAATTAGTCCTAAGGATTTGGTCCTTGAGATTTTTCCATAAAAGATCTCCTAGTGTACTGAGTTGAAGTGGAGCGGTTGTGGCAGGAGTGATAATCGCGTTTTGGGTGTCATCACTTCAGACTTAGTTGCAATTATGACGAAGTGATGCCGAGTGTGGGCCTTAGTATCCATCGGGTGTGAGGGCTAGATCAGTTCGTCTGTCGCGTTGCAAAGATAAGATCAGTTCTTCCGCCTGTGGCAAGGAGAGATCAGATCACCGCACGCGGGGGATGAACCCAAGTACCTCAAGTCCATGTATGTATATTTATATAATGCATGGACTTTGTTGATGTATACCTAAGAGGATTATTGCCTCGGTAGGTACAGGCATTGGTTACAAATTTTTGATTGAAAGTTGTGGCAGAGGCAAAGTCCTAGAAGAAGACAAAGCCTTGTGATGGCAACTTCAAGGAAAGTTGTGGCAGATGCAAAGTCTCAACAAAAGGACGAAGCTTTGAGTGATGGGAACTTTAAGAAAAGTTGTGGCAGTGGCGATGTCCTAACAGAAGACAAAACCTTGAGTGATGTCAACTTTAAGGAAAGTTGTAGCAGAGGCGAAGTCCTAAGTGATTGGACAACCTAGGGTTGTGTGCTAATGATTTGAAAACCTTTGCGTTTTCCCAAGGCAATTTTTGTGGGCATCGCTTGCTTCCAATACATGCTTCCCGGGTAATAAATGGTGATCATGGTCACATTTGCGCGACGTCAATGCTATGCATTTGTGTGTGCGCGTAAGATGGACCGCTTCATCAGGGCCCTTCATCAAGCGACGTTTTGAAGTCAATAGTGCTGATGTACCAACAATATGAAAAGTGAGGATGATATCAGCCTTCATTTAAAAGTTGAGGCCCGTCGACATCACCTATATAAGGTTAAGCTCCCTCATTTGTTTGAGTTCCATTTCTTCGCAATACTCTCTGTAACTCTTCTTTTCCCAGCGACCAGCACTTTGCAACTTCGGTGTCCGCTGATAACCTACGGTGACCGTCATTCCATCCAAAAAACAAGAGCTTTAGGTAACTCTCCCTCCCTCACATTTTATTTCAAACTCAACATGACTTCTAAAGCTTCTGGATGCAAGTCTAGTGAAGAGAGGCATTCAGTGGGGAGTTCCGAGGTGAGGAAACCAATTGTTCTCTCCTCGGACGAAATAGGTCGGGCCATTAGGTCGGGAGGATAACATATGGAGATTACCCACCCTCATGTAGATACTTCCATTAAGTGAGGGGCTTCTGAATATGCTTCCAACATCATCTTTAAAAAACTAGTTAGGTGTAGAGAGGTTTTTAGGATTCCTGATAGCATAAACCTCATCATCCCTGACCCCATTGAAAGAGCCTGCTATCCGAGGTCGGGCTGTGTGGCAATAAGTGAGAACTTGTTAAAAGCGGGTCTTAGGCTTCATTTCCACCTCTTTTTTAGGTTAGTCTTACGCTCCTTCGGGCTAGCTCTAACCCAATTCCATTCGAACTCATGAGGCAGATGGTTGGGTCGTGGATGCTGTGGCGTTAGGCCAACTTGGGCATTGATTTACCTTTTAGCATTTTTCATTCCCTGTACTTCCCCAAGAGCGTAGCCATAGGTGATAAGAGTAAGGAGTGGTACTACTTGACTCCCTGGGGATCCCAATCCCCCTTTGTGCTAAGTATGCCATCTTTTGTTAATGAGTGGACGAAATCTTGGTTCTGGGTGTTGGGAAGGTGGGACACCATGGAGGGCGACCCCATTGCTCCTCTTACAATTCCAACCACCTATTCTTTTGCCAGTAAGTTCTCCTACCTAGCTGCTTGATCTCTTAAAATGAGTTCTTATTGTTTAACATTTTCTTTGCTTGTGGGTTCGTTGCCAAGGTGTGAGATCTCTACTGAAGAGTGGGATATCATTAGCCACCCAAAGATCGGAGCTACAACGAGCTGATCGATAAGAACATACACTTCACCTTAAATGGATTGATGGCATCCCGGGGTGAGTCATCTGTACTTTTGAATTCCATTTAATACCCTACTTGAATGTACTAACTCTTTTATCTTCTTTTAGACGATTACTTGAAAAACAAAGCATCAAGGCCGGATTTTGCCACAAGCCGACGTACTGTGGCTGAGGCGAGGGTCTTAAAGACCAGTTTGTCTACATACAAAAAGTAGGCGAAAAAATTGAACCTGCTATGTAAAATGCAGTCGCCTTTGGAAGATGACGAAGTGGAGGAGGACACTTCGTTGGTGAAAAGAACAAAGGCAGGCCTATCTAGCATGTCATCTTCCATTGCTACCGTATCCAAGCCCCTTCCACCTCCTCCTATTCCTACCAGGGCGGTTAGAGCCATTACTTCCGAAGTTCCAGCGGGCGTGGTAATGAAGAAAACCACCTCGTCTGATCTTGTTGGCTAGCCATCGGAGCTACTCCGGAAAAGGATGAAGAAGCTTGCGAATCTCCTTTCTCGCGACAAGGCAAAAGACTTCCTTGGAAGAAAGGAAGATGAACTTTCTAAGGCTGTTCAGAAGATGCTACCTCTTGAGACCGCCCCCGTCTCCCGGACTCACAACAAATTTTGGACTGAGGAGTGGCAAACTCACATCGCCTTCTGTGAAGTCGAGGATCTTCTGGTGGCCAAGAACACCTGTGTGGCATGTGCGTTAAATATTAGCAATACGATGGAGGACCTGGTCTGGAGTCTTATCTAGAAAAATGAGGAGCTAAGCCAAAGGTTGGAGGCCTCGGAGAAGTGAGAAGATGAAGTGAGGAAGAGACAGAAGAGGCTGAGGTGAAGAGGACTGAAGCTGTGGTAAAATTGGACACTGCTGAGATACAAGTAAATCAACTGAAGAACGAGCTCTATGAGTCGGTATCTCAAGTGGCGGCACTTACTAAGCAAATAGATCAGTCCAATGAACACCAAAGGATTGCCTTTGAGGTGTTGGAGGGGGCCAACAAGGAAAGTGCTGAACTGAAAATGCTAACCGAAGCCTAGAAGGAGGAGATAAAATCTCTAAAGGCGGAAGTGAAAACAGTAGGCGAAGTGTCTGTCTATAACTACATCGATAATTTCGATTAGACAAAGGAGCGTGACGACTTCGCCAACTACTGGGCTTCATAGAATGCCCAGCTGATGTCAACTCGCTTGAGGAAAGTTCATCCCGATCTGGACATTGGCTTCCTGGAGGAGGTGTTCGGTGGGCCTACTGGAGGTCGACCTGACCTTGTGACTGAAAATGAAGCTCCTCAAGAAGAAGCAGGGAGAGGGGGGGTGGGCCTGTTGTAGATATAGATCCTTGGCCATTTTTTATTTTATTTTTTGCAATGGCTACGACTTTGGAAATTGTAATGAATGCAGTGACATTTTCTTAATTGATGTTTGTTGACCTATGATTTTGATTATAACAAA
>CAIGRT010179289.1:0-10857 GCA_903798405.1 Fraxinus platypoda
CTTATCAATCGAACCATCAGGTTTATGTTTTTTCTTAAACAACCAACTGCATACAATGGTCTTACATCCTTGAGGTAAGTCTACTAACTCCCAAGTATTATTAGACATAATGGAATCATATTCACTATTTATAGGTTCCTTCCAAAATATAGGACCTGGTGAAGACATAGCTTCACTAAAATTACTAGGATCATCTCTACTAAGTAGGTTAAAAAGTTTGGACCGAAAGAAGTAGTGGTCCTAGGTATTTTGCTTCTCCTGATTTCAACTTCTTCTAATTCAATAGGCGCATCTCAAACTCTAGGAAGAACACTAACACGGCTGCTTGGTCCTTCTAATTTTTCTTTAAAGGAAATCTACTTTCAAAAATTTCAGCATCTCTAATTTATAAAATTGTGTTCTTTTTAATAAAATTATTTTTGTAGTCAATGACTAAAAATCTATGGTCATTATTACTGTGAGGAGCATACCCTATAAAAACACATTAACAGTTTTCAGACCAAGTTTAGTTCTCTTAGGGTTAGAATAAAAGCCTTAGCTAAACACCCCATATACTTTAAGATATTTATATGAAGGTATTCTGCCCTTCCACATTTCATAAGGGGACTTATCATTTTTCTTACTTGGGAATTCTATTTAGAATATAACGCGTGGTAAGAAGAGCTTCTCCCAACATGTTAAAAGGTAATCCAGAGGAGTTTAGCATTGAAATGACCATATCCTTAAGAGTTCTATTTTTCCTTTCAACTACACCATTAGATTAGAGAGAATAAGAGGGAGTAGTTTCATGAATAATACCGTTATCAATACAGAATTGGTCAAAATCACCAGTGTATTCTCCTTCCCTATCAAATCTTAAAATTCTAAGAGTTTTATCTAGCTGATTTTCAACTTCAGTTTTATATGAAATAAGTTTAGAATAACTTCGTCCTTGCTCTTAAGAAGATAAACGCGACAATATCGAGAATAATCGTCAATAAAAGTTCAAAAATATTTATTTCCATCACGAGTTAAATATCCTATTAAATCACATAAACCAGAATGTATAAGACTTAAAACTGAAGTAGTTCTATCAACTTTAGGAGTTGGTTTTCTAGCATACTTAGATTCAACACAAGTTTCACATTTTGTGTTTGAAAAATAATCAGTCTTAGGAATGTTTCCCAAACTCATTATTTTTTTTAATAGATGCTATATTAACGTGTTAAAGTCTAGCATGCCACAAATCGTAAGAATCCAACAAGTAAACAGAAGAAGTAGATGCATTATTATTAATCACTGAAAAATTGAGTTTAAACAGACTCTCATTTGCATATCATTTCCCAACAAAATAACCATCCTTAGATAGTACAACCTTATCACTCTCAAATACAAATTTGACTAAGATAAAGCCAGACCCTAGATTTTTTTTCTAATTTCAAGTATGCAAAGAACATCGTTAAAACTGAGGACATTGGCAGAAGTAAACCTACGTGTCGTACTTCATTTCCTCTTGCACTTGGATGAAGAAGCAATCCCTATGAACAAACATTCTCCATCACTAACAAGAGTGATGAAGAAAATGCACCTCTTGTGCAGCAAATGTGATTTGTAGCTCCAGAATCTACCCACCAGTCTATCATGTTGCTTATTAGATTAAATTTTGTCACCATAGTAGAGAAATTCTCATCCTCTACTATATGTGCATGATTCTTCACAGCCTTTCCTTTCCAATTTCTGCAATCCTTTGCAAAGTGACCCGATTTACCACAAACAAAATAGTCACCAACAATTTTAATTTTAAATTGGGGTTTAGAAAAATTGTTCTTCCCTATGAATTTATTTTCCGAAATTGGGGTTTAGACTGATTTACCATAAACAAAATAGTAACGATCCAAAACTTACCATTTGAGTCGTTAAATACTTATCGTAAGAAATAAAACTTAACTTTTATAAAAATATAACTTTTGTACCAATTACAATAATTGGAAAAGAAGAATTACTAAGTCATAAAAGTAAAATAATAAATTGTTCAATAATATCTTTATTATGCCACTAGTGGTCAATTCCAAACTCCAATGCCTCGAACTTCAATTACCTAAAAGGGGGGAAATTATAAACAATGAGATAAATCTCAATAAGTGAGCCACATAAATCGTAATTCATATTTAAAATTTAGAAATTCTTAACGTACATAAGGAGACACGGGGATTAGAAACAGAACTTAGGTGGCCATAATCCTCGTACATAATCATAACATACATAAGGAGATACGAGAATTAAGAACCGTACTTCGTTGCTATAATTTCCGTTTGAGCAACTAAACTTTGGTCCTTTGAACTTACACATATAGGACAGTATCATATTCATAACTTAGAATTCTGTATTGTAAAGTATGAAAAACAATTTAACATACAACGTATGACTATATTTACCTTGATAATTTGAAGAGAATCGTAGTAAATACATAGAGGAGAATCAACTTATTCAAAAAATTGATCATTTGTGTGTGTTTGTGGTTGTGATATAGGTACAGTATTTATAAGTATATTTAGGGGCACCAAAAGAAAAGTATCATAATGGTGTCCCTATAATTGTTCATTAAATAAGGTAATAAGCTATACTAATTATATAATTTAAATCAATCAATCATAATTAGATATAATTATGCATATATAGATGCATGTAATTATAATAATTATATAATTTAAAACCAGTAAATCATAATTATATATAATTATACATACATAGACACGTGTAATTATAGTAATACTATATTTGAAATAAATCGACCATAATTATATATAATTATACATACATAGACGCACGTAATTATAGTAATACTATATTTGAAATTAATCAACCATAATTATATACATACATAGATGCACGTAGTTATAGTAATACTATATTTAAAATCAATCATCCATAATTATATATAATTATGCATACATAGATGCACGTAATTATTTTAGTACTATAATTAACTCAATCAATCATAATTATATATATTATATATTCATACATATATGGTAGTTTACTTATTTAGAAATAAATCTTTCTAACTTACCTTTTGTATATATGGAAATTTACGTAATTATAGTAATCACATAATTTAAATCAGTCAGTCATAATTTTATATAATTATATGCATAATAGTCACATAATTTAAATCAATCGATCATAATTATATATACTAGTATGCATATATAGATGTATGTAATTATAGTAATCATATAATTTAAATCAATTGACCCTAATTATGAATAATTATACATACATAGGCGCACGTAATTATAGTAATATTATAATTTAACTAAGTCAACCATAATTATATATAATTATACATATATGGACGGTTGTGTGTGTGTGTGTGTGTGTGTGTGTGTATAATATGTAACTCTTCGACTTGCCTAACTAGTGTTCTAATATCATCCATTTAAAAATCTTGAAATTTTTCCACAACAAACTTCCTAGTTCCAACATCTTCAGTAGCATATTTCATTTTCTAAGGAATTCCATAATTCTTTAGTAGATTTACACGACCAGTACACATCATATAAATCTAAAGACAAGCGATCCAGTAGGTAATTTCGGCACATATAATCCTTATATTCCTAACTAGCTAAATCTTCTATTTCCTTAGCAGTAGGCTTAATAGCAATTGCAACAATGAGTTTATCAGATTCAATAGCATCAACTACTTTAAGAGTTCTCAAATAAAATCGTAACTTCATTTGCTATCTCTTAAAAAAATTTCCATAAAATAATTCAAGTTTTTCAACATACCTAGGAACATGTGCATCTATTGCAGACATAGAAACTAATTATAAGAAATTTCACTTTAGATTGGTGGAATATAACTAGTTGCGGTAACTTGTAGAATAGTAAAATGCAGAAAATAAAACTTATCGACTAATCGAGTTTTGTGACAGCACAATGTCCTAAAATAAAATTGACCATCGTTAACTGTTGTGACCTTTTTGGACAATCACTCACAAGATACAACGATCGAATCACTTGTGCAGTAATCACAAACGATTTCAAAACTCTCACGTTTACTCTAGAAAAATGAACAAAGAAATTAATATCAAGTATGAAGAATCACAGTATATAGAAATGATTTTTCATTTTTTTTATGTATTTTTCCAAATAGCATACATGAGTTTATATAACTACAAAAAATGATAACTGCCTCCACCATGATCACAATTTTAATGGGTTGTTAATAACAGCCCAACAGTCATATTACCGGCTAGTTTGACTAGTGAATAAATAAATTTGAAAATGATTAAAATAAACAAAAAAATATTATTTTAATCAAGGAAGCCCCAAGGCCCATTCATAGACATTTTAATAGTCGCGTAGACCGTAAATCGAACCTCCGACCTCCCATACAATTCCACACTTTTCACCAATTGGGCACTTTGTCTAATTTGAATATTTCTTTCAAATATTATATTTATCATATATAAATATCTAACACATAGATGACTCCATCAAAAAGCCTTCTATAATATGACGTAAAATTTGCAACTTGGAAGAGATACAACGACATGGTGTTATCATGGATTCTAAATTCTATTGATCCATCCTTAACAGATATTGTTATTTACATTGAATTGGCTTCGGCTGTTTAGAAATATCTAAAAGAACGTTTCTCTCAGGACAATGCTCCAAGAAGTTTTCAATTGAAAATAGATATTGCTTCTTTACATCATAAACAAAGTCTTTTATGGCATACTACTCAAGAATGAAAGGCCTATGGGATGAGCTCTCATCTCATTACAATCTTCCCATCTCTACCTGTGTTGGTACGTGTCGATGATCGCTGCTTGAGATCAACAAAATTAGGTAATGCAATTTTTGAGGAGATTAAATGATACTTACTCGGCAATTCGTGGTCATATATTATTGGTGTAGCCTCTACCCTCTATTGGGAAGATCTATGCAATGGTTTTACAAGAAGATAGATGAAGAGAGATCATCGCTTCGAGAGAAGTGATGATGGCCAGTGCAAGGAAGCTAGGAGGCTATACACAGTAGAAAGGATATTACAAACTTAATTGTACACACTGCAATTGTACCAATCATTCAGTGGACATGTCATGAAATATGCAATTTAAATTAATGAAATTTTTACAGCATGTGCCCTATATGATTTAGATCATATCTATAAATTTTAGGAATTTTTGGTTTTATATTTATGGAGAAAAGCGAAACCCCGGTTAAAACTGTAGAAACTTTAAATATTTACTACTTTTTGTTCGTTCATTATCATGCAGTAAGAATCGTATGGTTAGAAAGGTCTCTCATAAGTTTTCCAACCATATTAAGAGCCTTTCAAAATTTATGTCGAAGTTGAAGAAAAATGTAAAAATCTATGATAAGTGTATTTTATACGTTTATCTATGTCGCTAAACTAGGATAATTGCTGGTTAATTTAATAAAATATGGCTTAACTCAATGTATATCGTGTTTGATAGGCAAAACTTGATGAAAATGATCGATTTGAGTGAAAGGAATAGTGGACGAAAAGTGAAGAAATACAAAGTTCAGGGACTTAAATGTAAATGTTCAAAAGATGACACGGACTTCAAAGTAATGATCGGACGATACTAAGATCCAATTGAATGAGAAAAGAGGAAAACAAGTAGAAAAGAAATAAAAAAGGACCAAAATGCATGGGGAGAAAACTTTAGGGACCAATTTGTAAAAATTGGCCCAAGTCACACACCAGGCACGCGTTGTCTTGCGTCTGGCTCTGTAGGTCCAGGCATATGCATGGCTCCTCATCATGGCTGCTTGAAGCAAAATTCACTAAACTAGGCACGCACATCGCATTAAACCAGGCACCCCTAGAAGGAATTAGGGGAAAAAATTATGTTTCCTTTTCTTATTTCGGTAAGTTTTGCTATGGGATCTTTTGCATTCTATATGACCTAAGAGCCGTCCAAAACACATACAACCTTGTTATTAGATTGAAGGGAGGCTAGCCAGTGATGAAAAAGAGTTTTACATCAAGAATTGAAAATTCAAGGCTCGGACTAAAGTCGTTTGCCGAATAAATTGAGTTTTCAAGATCTTTTAGTTATTTCATACGGGTGATGTCTTTCCAATATCTTTGTATAATTTGAATACAATAATGCTAGGCTAAACTTTTTTTTATATTTGATGAATGATGAAACCTATTGATTGCTATTCTTAATTCAAATATTAAGTATTTTAGTGAATTTTTGTGTTCTTGATCAATTATGCATGCTTATTTTATTGTTTGAATGCTTGTGCACTATTTAGTCAATAAGTTATTTATTGTATTGTTGGGAGACTGACAATAAGTAGAACATTTCATATTTGACACACGAACAATAGGTTTTAGAAATAATTTTTATAATGTGTGCAATCGTGTGTGATAATCGTTTGATTGAATGCTTGCTTTGCATATGAATTCGGACTAGCAATAAAATCGAGTCGTGTTTAAGACATGTTTAATATATTTTGGAAAAAATTATTATATATTAATTGATTATCCATTGTCACGAACAATTGGAGATCACTAAATTACATGATTTGATAGTATGAAATAGAAGTTAATAGATGAATTCTGAAATCCAATACATTCATCTCATTTTTGATAAAAACCAATTCCCTACATACTCTTAGCTTAAGTTAGAATAAATACAAACAAATCTTATTTTGTGTTACAAACATCCAATTTGATACAAACAAGTGAACTATTGTTAACAGCTATTCCTCGTAGGACGATAACTCAACTCATCCTATTATTACTTGTCAACGATCTCGTACACTTGCAGGTTTTGTCCGAACAATTTTTTGGTGTCGTTGCGAGAGAATAATTTGTTTGATTGTAGTTTATTAGTTTATATTAAATTCGATTTTCTTTTATTTTAGGCTATTCAGCTCTCTACCTCATTTTCTTGTGTTTTTCTTCTTTCAGGTAGCAAAAGAACATTCAGACAGAGCAACAGAGAACGGAGAGAGGCAAGGAAAATGGCTGAAAATCAGAATCATGATCAAAATCAGGTTTAGGATCCACTTCAACCGCCACTACCAATTCAGTAAAGGTTAATTGGAGATTATGTGAATCTAGTGCCTACACCTGTGCAATCTGCTATCATTTATCCTCCATTTGAACATTCTAACTTCATTGTTTGACTGGATGTCATCAACCTTTTTCAAAATCATTAGGACACAGGTTCTTTGAGAAAGCTACATAGAATCCACATGAGCATGTACAAGCTTTTCTGATGTTGTGTGGAGTCATTAGCCACGAAGAATGTTAGTATCTGCCTTTCAAATGCATTTATTTTCTCACACCTTGAAGGATGGTGCAAGAGAATGGTTCCACTCTTTACGTGCTTGGAGCTTCATATCGTGGAATGATATGGTCAAAAATTTACCATGAAATTCTTCCCGTCATCTGGAGTCCATCAAATTCGAAATGAAATCCACATCTTTAAGCAAAATGACCTCGAGAGCTATCCAGAAGCATGGAAGAGTTTAAAGAATTGTTTAGGAAGTGTCATAATCTTGACATTCCTAAGCAAGTGCAAATATATATATTCTACTACAATTACGCCTAGAATACCATAATATGGCAGATGCTTCAGTGGGGGGTTCAGTGATGCAGATGGATATTGATGATGCCCATGAATAATATAAGAGGATTGTGGATAATCAAGTTAATTGCCTTACCGACACGAACTTTTCTAAGAAATCTACAGGTGTTTATAATATTGATGCAATGACAGCACTAGCAGCACAAATGGAAGTGTTAACGAAAAAATTGGACAACTTATCTTAGTATGTGAATATGGTACACAATTCGACACCAGTTTGTGTAGGTTGCAGTATAGATCATAGAACTGCAAGTTGCCCTTTAGACTTCACTATATAGTTCAGTTTACAGAGTTCAGCTATGCTCAGAAGTCACAGAGGCAGTAGAACAGCTCATATTTCAACACTTTCAATCCAAGTTGGAAAAATCATCTGAACTTCTCATAGGCCAATAATCAAGAGCAGAGAAATCTATTCAGAACAGCCCACCAAGATTTCAGCAACAATAGGAGAAGAGGTCATCTTTGGAAGATCTACTTGTTAAATATATCACCAAGACTTATATTACAGTCTAGAATCAGAAGACCTCTATCCAAAACTTAGAGAATCAAATTGGGCAGATTCCAGCTTCATTGTCCAACAGACCACCTGGTACTTTGCCAAGCAATACAGAAATGAACTCATTGGAACAGGTACTAGCAATTGAGGCTGTGGAGTATACAGTTATGGAGACACCATCAATCAAGCCTGGCACCCTTATTTGAGCTTATATACTACATATTCCATTTCCTCAAAGGCTACGAAGGCAACCAAAAGAGACACATATTCAGACCATCACAACAAGGAATGGAGTTCAACTGTCAGAGATCAGGACAAGAAGGAAAGAGACTGAGAGTAATCAGGTACCTCTCATGGGCGAGGAATAGGAACAGTCTGAAGAATCAATAGAGATGAATCAGCAAGAGAATTCAGATAGTTCACAAATTAAGGCAACTATTCATGTTACTATAGTTACACCTCCATTCCCATTTCCTCAAAGGTTGTAGAACAACAAGCTGGAGAAACAATTTGCAAATTTCTTAGATGTCCTCAAAAATCTGCAAGCCAATATTCCTTTCATTGATGCAATCTTACAGATTACTAACCACTCTATGTTTTTAAAAGAAATGTTGTCTAAGAAGAAGAAGCTGCTCGAACATGAGACACTTGAATTATATGAAGAGTGGAGTGCAATCCTCCAGCATAAGCTCCCGCCTAAACTAAAAGTATCCAGGGAGTTTGATTCGACCTTACTCTATAGAAGATTCATATAAGATTAATACTTTAATTGACTCTGGAGTAAGTATTAATTTGATGCCCTTGAACATTTACAAGAAATTAGTATTGGGGGAGACAAAGGAGACATCAATCACTCTACAGTTGGTGACAGGTCAATCAAGCATCCTCAAGAAGTAGTTGAAGTCATGCTCATCAAAGCTAGAGATTTCTTCTTTCTATCTGACTTCATAGTCCTTGATATTGGGGAGAATCGAGACATGCCAATAATCCTAGAAAGACCATTCCTAGCAACTGGCTATGCTTTGTTGAACTTTGAAACCTATGGAGGATCTTAAAGGTGGAAGAAAAACAACAAAGTATTACCATGAGCTCTCCACTCAAGCAACCGTCTTACCTCAAGGAGTGCAAAAAGATTGACACTGAAGTAAAGAATGACTATGCAATTCATCTCTAAAAGAAGGGGGTGGGAGGACTATTTGGGACTATAAAGGATCAATATGGGAACTTTCAGCATTGGAGATTCAAAGATGAAGCTGAAGATTTTTGTAAGTGCAGTCATTGCAAAGCCGAAAATTTCCTTTTCAAGCCACCTTGAGTAGTCAAAACAACAAAGTCAAGCTAATGACCAAAAATAGGTATTTATTGGGAGGCAACCTAATTTTCTTTCTTTTTATTTATTGTGCTTTCTAAATATAGGATATTGAGTTTATTTTTAGGTGTCATCATGCATACATGAAAAAAAATGTGAACAATAATTTTGCAATCACAACCCGTGCTTGTAACCTATCGTAGTCCCACGTTCCGTTTCTCTCTTCGTCCCTTGATTTTTTAACCTAATATTAATTGTTCCATGTTATTTGGCCACTAATGTTTGAATTTTATTCAATGTTATAGGAACATGACATTGAGGAATGCTCAACCTAATACTGGTCAAGGGGATGAACGCAATCAAGCAAACCATCTAGCTCACACACTTCATGCCATTTCAGTCACCACCTTCGGTTTGACCATGGGAGTCCTCAGTTTCCTATCTTTGCCCTTCTTTTTTGCATACTCAATGTCATATTTTCGTACATTGAGGGCAATGCACTTTTTTAAGTTTAAGGGTGAGATATTATCGTACGTGTGTTATTGTTGCTTTTGTGTGATTGTTGTGTGTTATATAGAAAAATAGCCAAAAAAAAAAAACAACTGCTTTTATGTGCTTGTGTGGGTTGGATAGCCTTGCCGGTTATGATAAAAATATTGAAACTATATGTCAGATTATAAATAGTGAAAGAGTTTAATGCTTGGTTAAATTTGTGCTTATTCATGTAAAGCTTGACATTACTTTGCACATGTAATTTATGCTTTGCATCATGAGGGATTGCATTGGTCCATGCGATTGAATAGGTTGACAATTGTGGAGCTTATATGTAAAACCTGAAGAAACATTTACAATATACATCTTTCGACCAGTTTAGGATAGTTTTGGGGTGATAGAACAATTGTATGAGGGCATTAAGGTGAATAAGGATTCCATGTGTAAAAAATGTATTCATGAACTATCAGAGGCTACTAAGGTAAAAGTTGGGTAAATATTATGAGTTGGAAGTCGAGTTTTGAGAATATGTGTTTAATAAGAGGTATTGCACTAGTCATAGTATGAAAAAAAGGGAAAAAAGCTACCATGTTGCAAAGCCACTCTATAAAAGATCCCAATGAGTACACCTATTGAAAATCTCAAAAAAGAAAACTCAATAAGAGATCGAGTTAGTGTATGAAATAGAATACGCACAGCATAATTGAAACGACAAGTGCATGAAATAGAAGATGCACTATATACTTTGACTAAGATTCGAACACTTGTTTGAAAGACGTTGACTTTGATAAGAGAGAATTAGCCCAATTGAGTCTTCGAGGTCAAAGTAGTCAAAATAGAATGAGAATCTTTATTTGTCAAAGTGTTAACTTGCAATTAGTGAAGTCTATCCAAATTGGAGATGGCAAGGAATAGTATTGTGAAAAAAAAAAAAAAAAAAA